>WSYQ01000553.1:0-136591 GCA_011426435.1 Lysiphlebus fabarum
AAAGTTTTTTAAATTTTTTTTTTTTTTTTTTTTTTTTTTTTTTTTTTTTTTTTTTTTTTTTTTTTTTTTTTTTTTTTATTTTTTTTTTTATTTTTTTTTTTTTTTGTGTTTTTATTTTTTTTGTTTTGTTTTTTAGTCAATTTTTTTATCACGTGATTGATAAATAATTAATTTTTATTTTATTTTTTTAATAAATTATTAACATACATACGAAAACGCGCACACACACACACATATACACGCGTCGTATATTAAAAAATTGTTTAAACACAAATGGAAAAATCTATAAGTGAAGTAATAAATATATTAATAATAAAAATAATAAAATTTGACTGATAAATAGTTAAAATATTGTCAACAACATTGTTGTTATTTTTTAAATTAAAAAATTTACATTGTTGTTGTTCGATATGCGGGTGAAACGGTGTGTCTTGTGTAAAAAAATTGCGTGACGATTGTTACACATTTATAACAAAAAAAAAAAAAAAAAAAAAATTATTAAAAAAGTACGGGTATAGTTGTTTTTTTCATATACATATAAATATATTTATTTTAAAATAATTATTAATCATCATCTAATAAAGTGACACAAATATAAAATAAATAATAATTTTTATGTGTTTGTGAATATTTTGTTTTTTTTTTTTTTATGGTGTTTAGATGTATATTTTTAACCTAAATTAACATGATGTTTTTATCTACAAATATAATAATCAAATATCAAGTAAACTTTTTTTTTTTTTTTTCTACTCAAATATATTACTAAAACAACATTAAATTATGGATAAAGTTTTTATTTTAAATAACGTGAATTTGATCATGTTAATATTCGGGAATAAAGAATGAAAGTGTACATGATGATGTGGTATAATGTTGATGATGATGATGATGATGATGATGTTGATGATGATACAGAGAAGACAAGCAATGGATGAAATGTATATAGAGTGCACTCTACTCTTACTTTCGTTTGCTTTTATATATAATACAACACAAATTTAAAATGCATGTGAATATATCTGTCTCATTCTCATGCATTAACATTGAATCCAATCTGGTTCGGTTTATTCGCGTCGTTCCTGTCAACGTAATCTTGTGTGAATGTGGATTGGATGCTTGTGTACGCAAGTTTTGGAAAAAAAAAAAAAAAAAAAAAATTTGGAAAGATATACTTATACGTACACCAACAGACACCAAGTGTGACAAAGATATGATGAGGCTTTTATACATATATATATTATTTTTTTCTTTCATTTTTTTACATGACGTTTTTTTTCGCACTGGTGCATATGCATACCAGTACAAACATGAAGCTTTTTTTTTTTGCTTTTTTTCATTTTAAAAAATTCTTTTTACGTTTATTTTGGAGCAAAAAATATCGACCTGTGAGTCATGCTGGATAAACCCATAAAAATGTACAAAAAAATATGATGAATTTAATATTATTTTTAATTTTTATAATTAATGAAAAAAAAAAATAAATTTGACATTAAAAAACTCGGGGGTAATTGATGAAAATAATTAAAAAATCATATGACAAATTTATTAAAAAGCTCACAATTATTATCTTTAAATCATGAAAGAAAAATACGACGACATAAAAAAAAGCGCTACTGTTTCGTAACTGCAGTCATTTTTTATTTATTTATTTTTGTTGTTGTTAAACCCTTTCATTCGTCGTGTTTTTGGGTTTATATATTTTTTGTTTTCCAAGAAGCCAAGATGACTTTCGGCACAGTTTAGATCGTGAATATACAGTGCAGGTCTTCTTGGCGAGAACAACGGGTACCGCGATGAGATTTATGGTCTCGTTGGTCAACCTGGATCTTTTTCGCAATTCTTTTCGGTATATTTATTATTATTATTATTATTTGTTTAAATTTTGTTGTTTTATTTATTTATTTTTTTTATTATACTTTTATATGCAAGTATATTGTATTGTCAGGATTTTGAAATTGTTGTTGATGTTATACGAATTTTGGCTAGACTTCAACTGAAACTAAATAAATTAAATAAACTTTTTGGATGTTTTTAAATGTAAGCATTAGATTTGTCATGGACAAAATGGAGCAATAGATTTTGCATTAAAATTTTATGCATTGTTCATTCTTAATTTGAGTTTAATCATCAATTTATTTTAATTTTATTTATTTTATCCGAGTAATTGTATTCACTACAATGAAAATAATCATTAAATACTTGAAAAAAAAACAAACAATTTTATCATAAAATGTCATAATTATACGATTTAATGTCTCATTTTTTGTTTTTTTAATTTTTTTGTTTGATTTTGAATAATTCTCTTGGCTCCATTGTCTTTTTAAAGGTTTTTTTGTTTTTTTTTTTTTATATATATACCTATATATATTTTGTTTTTTGTAATTCAAAGCAAAAGCAGATCGAAAAAAGTAAAGAGTTGTGTTAGCCAGGCACCGGATGTGTGTTTCGAGGCAACGAGGTAACGACCCTGGATTAACTTCAAACTTCAGGCTGGTTTTTTTTTTATTTTCTGTATATATCTAGTTGTTTTTCACCATAATAATAATACTCGTTTGTTTTATTAAGTTTATTATTATTTTAATATATATATATATTTTGATTATGATTATTTATGACATGCTCATTTCCTTCCACATCAAATGAATTTTTTTTTATTTTTCAAATCAAATACATTATATTATGTTCAATGTCAACAGACAAAAACATGAGAGAGACATCAACCTTGTTAGACAAAAAATCCTAATAATAATCATTATAAAAAAAACTAATTAAAAAATAATAATAATAATATATAAATTTAATAGATAAAAACATGACTTCGGTATATTTCGTTATAATTCGGCCAACATTAATCTGTGGTTTAGCGAACCAATTTAAGTATCAGTCACGCAATCGACGCAATTTTATATCATTTATATGATATTTTTTTTAAAGGTGTATGAGTGGAATTGAAGGGACAATATATATATTTATGTAAAAAAATATAATAATATTATATATACGTATAGAGATGTTATTTTGTTGATATTATTTACTGAAAATTCCGCGTGTAATATATAAAGAGACATGCGCATCATCATCATCATCATCATCATCATCGCATCGTCAAAATGTTGACGGATACCAAGGGACCATTTTCAATTTGATCACACATATACATTTATAATATTACAACTACTATTATAATTTATTTATATTATATACAACATTTATGAATCAATTTTTCAATCAATTCGTATTTTTTCAATCGACTCAATCATTTACTTTATTTCATTAACTATTTAAATTCGTCAACAAAAATTTTATTTATTTTTTTTTTATTTTCATTGTCTAAGTTTATAACATAACATTTTAAATTATTTAAATTAATTTTATTTTATATATATATTTCAATTACTACAATAAATTATAAAATATATTAAATTAATTTTTAAATTTTTTTCAATATAATAATAATGATGCGTTTTATATCAAAATTTAAAATAAAAATTTCTCATATTATTATGTTAAGGGTTGAATTGATGTAAATATATATGAATAGATAAAATAGTAAAGTTTTTTAAACTACAAAAAAAAATTAGTATAGTATATTTGGAGTAGTAGTAGAAAAAAATTTTGAAAAATTAAAAAAAAAAAAAATTGTTATTGTGCGCGTGCGTTTATATATGATATGTGGCTGAATTGTAGGCTTTGAATATATATAGCCAACTAACAATTTATATATGTACTTTTATAAATTTATATATATAAGTATATTTAGTAACATAATAGTGTTTGAGAGCTTGGTTTTGTTAAATGTTGTAGTATTAGTAAGACCTTGAATCAAGCCAGCCTTTGTCGCGCGAGACTCTCCATCGCGGCACCACGAGGTCGGCGAAAGTTTATATACATATTATACGCGAAAGAGCTTTTTTTTTTTACACATTTTAATGCTATTTACTCTCGTAATATATGATATCAAACTTTGTGCTTGATATCATTTTTTTATTTTAAATATAATTTCATCAAATATTGATTTTTTATTTTATAATTATTAAAATTAATTCAAAGAATATTAAAAAAACATTTTATATTGATTAATAATAATAAAATTTTCATTTTATTTTATCACAATTGAAATCACCGAGGGTTTCTTTAAAAAGTATATTTACAAAATACAATTAAATAATATAATTTTTATTTTTTAAATTAAAAAAATTAATTTGTATTTAATAAATTATATATTTTTAAATTTTTAAATATTAAAATAGTAATTAAAATTTATTATTTATTTTTTTTTTTTTTCTTAAAATGTGCATTTATCATTGAGACAATATTTCCAGGAAGCACATTTGGAGATGCTTGTAATATAGTTGTGTTATAAATGCCAAAAAAAAAAAACACATGTTGCCATTGGACAAGTAATATACATATATATGTAAAAATTTTTTTTTTTTTTTTAAATATTTATGAAAAAAAACAAACAAAATTTTTGGAGGCTGCAAGTCTTTTCATTCGTTGCACTTTGATATATATATATATATATAACACGACAAAGCGTGCACTATTATAATGGGCCTTCGCATATCTGCAATCCTCGCAAATGTAAACGACCAAAAGAGAGTCTGTATTGAATTTTTCGTGTATTTGATACGGTCGATTCAGTGAAAGTGCATTGCTACTAAAAACCAGCTGCTTTGCAATATATACACATCCAAACTGCCCGGATCTTTGTCCCTACTTTCCATTTTTTTTATTTCTTTATTTTTTCCTTTTTTTTTTCATGTACCACCATTTTGCACGCTTTTTGCTCGTTAACGTTACAAAAAAAAAATTGCCACTTCTATGGGTCGAAAATTGTTTTTTTTTTCTTTTCTTTGTCCAAGAAAACTTTATTTAAAAAAAAAAAAAAAGAAAGCGAAAAATAAAAATTAACAATTGATATTTTTCTTTTTTTTTTAACAAAAAATGTTTGAGTAATATTATTGCTGTTTTTTTTTTCGAAATAATTTTAATAATGATGAAGTGTTTATCACAAAAAAATAATAATAAAACTAAACTATCAGTCATGGTGATATCGTCGCGACGAATGAGTTTTGCGACCTTTAAAGAGTAAAGTTCGCGATATATTTTAAATTTACAGACATTTTATAAACAGCAAAGAAAAGTTCAATATAATTTTTTGTTATATTTTTTTTATTGTCAAATTATAACATAAAGTTATAAAAATTTAATTAAAATAATATCAAACAATAATTTACATCTGATTTTGAAAAAAAAAAAAAAAATGCATTTCAAAACTTTTGATGCAATAAAATTTACGTTTGATGATGATGTGTACAGTTTGTGTACATATTATATATTTGTATATACACAACACACAGAATGACTATTCTAGAGGGTAAATATCGACCAACTTTGGCATCGTATATTTTGTTAGGGGTGTGAGACACCATGTACATACCAAAAACGGGTCGATAGTTGGTCCTGGTCGAGGGCTATTCCGGTTGCCAGTCATGGCTCTAAATTTTGTAGAAAAAAAATATAAATATATTCTTTTAAAAATATAAAAATTAAAATATTCATTTATTATATTAAATTGTTTTTTTTTTTTTTTTTTTATCCCGAGATATTTATACGATGATGACGACGATGATGATGAAGATGTTGATTTGTTTTTGATATAATTTAATGACGAGTAAAGATAGAAGAATCGTATTTGATGATGTGATGATGAGAGGAGGGTATATTTAGTAGTTCTAAATACGATGAAACTAGTCTCATCTAGCATAGCATTTGTCGATGTCAAAAGAGAGTGGTGGCCAGTTGTGAGGTATATATAGTAGGGAGGAATCGTAATAGTAACCTTGAGGGAAGAACGGTCGAGAACGCGTGGTCAACGTGCGCGGAAGCCCATCACAACACACGTGGGTTTTATATGCGATTGCGTGCTCTGGATACGTTTTTTTTACCCAAACGACCCACTAAGAAGACACCCGACTGAGAATATATATGTTTGAGCAATCATTCAAACGTTTAACCTGATTTTTTTATATATAATATTATATAAATAGACAAAAAAAAAGAAATAAAATATTATTTTATGTTGTTTTATCAACAAAAAATTTAAATATCATTATATTCTGTAGGCGTATTTACTAATTTATTCTATTTCTTTGTTATCAGTTGAGTATATAAGAACCACATAACAGGAAATGTTGAGTTTTTTTTAAAAATCAAAAATTACAAGACAATATTGTTGAATTTATGTTTAATTTATTTTTTTTTTCTTTTTAGTTTGTATTTGTATAATATAATAATGTATTAATTTTTATTAATTTTATTATTTTTCAGATCGTACAAATTAACAGCCTTCAAACAAGCCACATTAACCTCAAGTGATTTATATTTTCTTACGAATCGCGAATCACAAAATATTAGTGTTTATATATTTGTCATTTTTAAGAAAAAAAAATTTTTAAAAAATCTCAAAAGCTTTAGTTTGAAAAATTAATTAAAAAATATTAAGATACATATTGATATCTTAAGTGTACAAAATTTTATTTAAATATATCTGATACAAAAAAAAATCCGTCAGTGCCAAATCAAAAGGATTATGAACAAGTGAATAATAATTTTAGTAAAAAAAAAAATATAAATTTTAAACTTGTGTCAAGAGGATCAATTAAAAAAAAAACAAGTGAGCTAAACCATAAACCAAAGAATCTACCATTTTCTACTAATCACTTTAACAAAATAAGGGCAATTGCTCGAAGACAGTGGAAAAATTAAATTAATAAAATTCTCCGCACACAGTTATTAATAAAAAAATAATAATCAAGCTAGTTTAAACAGTCTGAATTAACAAAAAAATAAAAAAATTTTAATAAGCTTTAATAAAAAAAGCATAGGAATTTATAGATAACATTATAAGTATTTTACATTTTGTACAAAAAAAAAAATAATAAAAAGTAATTAAATTAATAAAAAAAAAAACAATCAAGAAATAAAAAATAAATTTTATCAAATTTTATTAAAAAAAAAATATAAATTGTGAAGAATTTCTCTCAGGAAAAAAAAGTGTTAAAAAGTAATAATTTAAAAAAATAAATAAACCAATCTACTTCAGTTCGTAGCCTAAACCTGTCGAGTACAAAGCAAGATTAGCAAGAAAAAAAAAGTGGAGGCCCGTGTCTAGCTCAGTGAAATTTTTTTTTTTTTTTTTCTTTAGATAAGCAAGTGAAACGTAGACTTAATACAAAAATAAAAAACAACAAAATACATAATAAAATCTTCCAAAAAGTGTTTTACAAAATTACTTGAGTTTTCTGATAGACATTCTGTTTAAAAAAATAAAACCACAACCCAAATCACAGTAAAACAAAATCCATTATCGAAATTACTCAGAGTTACAACATAAAAAGTGAAAAAGCAAAAAAAGGTGGTGAATAAAAAGACAAAAGTGTAGGATTAACAAAGAAAAAATAAATAAAAATAATTAAAAAAAAATAAAAACAAAAAAAAAAGATGACGGATTTAAGGATGCTGTGTAGAAGATGAGCATAGAAGTGAAGAAGGAGCCGGCCACCGAGAGGGTGAGCCCTCCGGCGGCATTAATTGCATCACCATTAAATACTGGTGATTCAATACGTAATTTGCCGCCATTTAGTAGTTTTTCTGGTGACGTTACAATGGATAGTGGTACAACATTGACAACATTACATAGTCAAGATATAGGTTTAGGATTAACATCACCTTGGGATTATTACGAAGGTTTAACTGGACGTTTAATTGATTCACGTGGTGAAGTTGTATTAGCAAATCAATATCGTCCTTGGGAATCAAAACACGGCGGTATGCCACCAAATAGTGAAGGTTTACCTTCATTTGCAAGTCAATTTGCACCACCAAGTGAATCAGAACCACAATTAACAGCATTAACACCATTATCACCAGCATCAATATCACATTCACCACCAGTAACATCAGCTGTTGGTTTACCAAGTTTTCATACACTTGGTTCACCATTACCATTACCACCACCACCATTACCAGTACCATTACCACAATCATCATCATCATCATTATCATCATCATCAGTTGTAACAGCATCATCACATACACATACACATTCACATTCACATCGTACAAATATTGGTTATCCATTAGTACCAGCACCAGTACAAGCACGTGAAGTACCAGGTTTACAACAACAATTACTTGATGAAAGACATATACAATTACTTGGTCCAACAACAGTATCAACATTTGTACCACCACCACCACAATCAACAGGAGGTGGTGCTGTTGGTAATGGTAATGGTGTACATCCACATCATACTGTATTAACTGTTGTTAAACAAGAATATCCACAATTACATCATGCTAATTTTCAAAATCCAATGTCAACAGTACTTGATTCATCACCAACATCACGTACAACAATTGGTGGTATTGATGGACGTAAAAAAGAACGTAGAAAAATACGTGCTGGTTCAATGGAATCTGAAGATGGTGCTAATGTTGAAAGTTCTGGACAAGTTGCTGCAGTATCATCAACAGCAAATCGTGGACAACATCATATGAGTGGTGGTATGGGTGATAATGATAATGATGGTAATATTGGTGATAAACCAACTAAAAAAAAACGTAAAAGATGTGGTGAATGTATTGGATGTCAACGTAAAGATAATTGTGGTGATTGTGCACCATGTAGAAATGATAAAAGTCATCAAATATGTAAAATGCGACGTTGTGAAAAACTTACAGAAAAAAAGGTAAGTCAACATCACACATATTATTTATAAATGTATATATTATATGTAAATATTTATGCGTGTATATAAATTATTTAAATCAATTAGTCGCAATTTAAATATACATCAAGTAGTATATTATTATTAAATTGCAAGAAAAGTGTTTATTATAATAATAGCATTTTTTTTTTTTTCTTTTTTCTTGTGTTATTATTTAATTATTATATTTTCTCACGAAGAATCATGATATGCGTGGTTTATTCTAATTTTAAAAGAAAAATTTTTTAAATGTGATACATATAAAATTTCCATTTTTAAAAATGCGTAAATAACAAGTGTATATTATATATCAATTTAGATACGGGATGTGTGAGCGTGTGAACTGTATAAATTTTTTTTATTGTTGAAAAATATACTTGGCTATATAAAAAAGGTAAAAGAAAAATAGTTGTATATATATATATTTCATAAAAGTTTAAAAGGGCTGTTAACTAAACGGGTGATTTTTTTTTTTTCGATAGAAAAAGAAAAAGGGATATTTAAAGTTTAGATGTGTTTGCAATTGTCATTGTCGTTGTTGTTTTTTGTTGTTTAGTTGTTAAAGAGATATTTATCTCATCTGTGTATATGTGTGAAGAGTTTGCGTGAACTTGGCCTCAATGTTCAGCCTGAATTTCATTTATCAAAGAGGAGGATGAGGAGGAAGAATGAGTGAATTGGTTGGTTGGTTGGTGGGTGGGTGGGTTGGTGTGGCAAGCAAGCTAGAAATCAAGAGGGGTGCCCAACAAAACTGGGGAAAAATGAGAGTTGAGGGAAAAATCTAGTCAGAGGAATACATATATATATTTCCCCAGAGGGAGGGAAAATATAGAAATACAGATAAACCCAGATGAGAGAGGTGGTTTGTTATTGCCAGTGACATTGAATTTGGGGTTGGTAGGTTGCTATTCAAAGTTCACGATATGATATTACAACAACCTACATTTACACGTGTTTCTTGTTTACCTGGTTATATAATTTTCAATATATATATATGCCCTTATTATTTATTATATTATTATTATTAAAAATTTTTAATAAATAATATTTATATCATCATCATCATCATCATTATCATTATTATATTTTATTAAAAATATAATATATTTAAAATATGATATTGCCATACAGGTCTTTGGCAATAATAATCAAGACAAGTGACGTTTATCGTAGAACAAGTTCAAGGCTTTAACATGGGTCACAACAATCATCATTATTATTGATCAAATTTTTATTCAAATTTAGTATATAATAATTATTTTATTTTTTTTAAATATTATATTTAATTATTTATATATTTTTTTTTTTTTTGTAAATATCATAAAGTCGATGTACTACAAACAACCATTGCGTGTATATAAAAAGATTTTTTTTTTTTTTTTTTTAATTATTTTTTTTTGCAAACAAACAAATCAATTATCCCTGACGTTGTGGTACGACGTTTGACCCATGACTCATACATTAAATATCATGTGCATTAAATGCATAAACAATATAAAAATTATTTTTAAATCAATATATATAAATTTTATCATTAAACACTTCAAGTATATTTAAATATATTTTTTATATAAAAAAAAAACTTCAAATTATTTATTATTTCTTTGTTTGATGAATTTCGTTTAAAAAAAAAAAAAACAACAAGAAAATTTTAGCTAAATTCATAAAAAAGAAAAAGAAGAAAATGTCATCTTGAGTTACAAACTGATGAATTACAAATCAATACATATATTAGCCATAAGAAAAAGAGTTCAAGCTCAAACATAAAAAATTTAGCTAAATAAAATGAAAGTAATAAAAGGGATAGTATTGCTAGTAGTAGTAGTAGTAAGTGTAGTGTCAGACAGAATGACGAATGATACGGTTATGACGATTGACGATATGATATGAGGAAGAGGAAAAGGGCCAATATATGATATACTTTGACCTCGCCGTCACAACAACCAAACTCATCCTACATTTCAATCCCTCTTTTCCTTGTTTTCCCTCGTATTTACTCCTCGTGGCTCCACGTGCAGCAATCCAACCAGTATCTCAACAACCCTCCAAATATTTTTGAAAAAGGTTAAAATATACCAAAAAAAAAAAAAAAAACGCACGCGCATACGATATCTACGTAGTAGTACTCTTTTTCCCTCATTTTTTTTTTTTTTTTTTTTTTTTTACTACGTAATATACCTTTTCTTGAACTTGAGCTTGTTTCTTGTATACTTTTTATTTCTTTTATATATAACCAATGATATTTTATTTCCAAATAACATCACACTCATATCTGTTGTACACAAAAATTTTATTTATGTATATATATATTATTTTTTATCAACAATCAATATTTTTCTCTCGTCTGAAAATTATCTGTTATATTTTATTTATTTTTTTTTGAAACGCATTTATCACTTGAAAACTCGTTAACACAATTTTTTTTTTTTTTTTTTTATCTACTTTATTTTTCATATAGCTAAAGATTTTTTTATTTTACTTTTAAATATTTTTGAGGTAGATATATATTATTTGAATTTAAAATATAATGCCATAGGGCATTTTGACAATTTTTAAATAATCTGATAATAATTGTTGAGGGGATGATGTTGCTTGGATATATTTTTTATTTTTTTTCCATGATGATAACCACAATATCGATAATTTATTTTTCAAACTATTTTGATTTTTATATATATAAAGTTGATATTTTATGTATAACAAATTTATCAGATGTGTAAATCATCGTTATCAAAATTATTTCAGTAAAAAGAAATTTTTTAAAATAGCTTTGGTTGTATTTCGTCAGACAAATTTAAGTTCAACATTGTATTTTTAATTTTTCAATAATTTTTTACTTTATTAATTTTCATAAATAATTTAAATATAATTATCATATCTTATTTTCTTTTATTATATTTATTATATTGTAACAAATGTGGGTTTTTTATATGTATTTTTATTTTTATTTTTTCTTTAACATTTGCGAGTATGGCCATCACGGGTTTGTTGCCCTGGGACACTGATAACCCTGAAGAACTCGGCAATACAACAACTTGTTATCGGTCAAGTTATCGCTTCAAGTAAACACATCGTCACAAAAAAAAAAAAAAAAAAAAAAAAAAAACTATTCAGTCTCAATTTGAAAACATGATATCATGATTAATTTTTCAAATAAATTTTTACCGAAAATGTTAAGATGGTCAAAAGAATTATTATTTATTTATATAAAAAAATTTCATCAAATTTATTTTTCATCATTAATTTATTACAAATTGATTATTTATATATATTTTCCATTACTTTTCTTCTTATCTTGAATATGTATAAATTTTTTTAATTTGAGCTTTGACTTATTATAATATATATTATTCTGAAAATATCTTTATTTTCAATAACATATTTATCGGGAAGTTTGAAACAATTATTTACATAAATGTTTAAATTTAAATTGCTGAAATATATTTATTTTTTTTTTGATAAATTATTAATTATTTGTGTGATTATTAACAATATTAACATAAAAAATAAATTTCAACTAACATTCTAACATAAATATCTAACAATTTTAATTTTAATTAACATTTATTAACACAATTTTGTAAATAGTAAATCACTTTTTGTGATATAACAAAAAATAAAAAATATTAATGTCAAAAAAAATTACTAACATTACTAAAAAATAAATAACTAATAAAAATATATTACTAACAATAAAATTAAGTTGTAAAAAAATTATTAACAAAATATATAATTAAAATTTTTATTTTTATAAAAAATGTGCAAAAATTTTAATAAATTATTTTTAATTAACTTTTTATTACTAAAAAATTAATATATAAAAATTTAAATTATATAAATAATTTTTCCAAAAACTTTTTTTTTTTTCAAATCAAAGTATTTTACATTTTTTTATTTAATGAAAAAAATAATTTTTTCATAAAGTTTTGTTAATAATTATAGTGAAAAACTTTATTACATAAAAAAATAATCTTTTTTGAGAAATAATTTATATAATTATAATTTATGAAAAAAAAAAATAATAATAATACTGAAATAAGATTAACATAGAATAAAGTTTGAATTGAAGAACAAAAAAAAAAAATATATAAAAGCAATTTAAAATTCCAGTTTATGTAAATTAAAAATATTTACCTGATAATTCAAGTTTTTTTTTACTATAGTGTATATTGCTAAGGACGTTTTTATTTTCTTATTTTTTCCTTAGTTTTTTTTTCAAATTTTTTTTTTGGCTTTGTAACTGAATACTCGTCTCTATATACTTTTTTTTGCCCTTTTTTAGGCTGTCGCATACATGGTCGTTCTTTTGCCACGAAGCATTGCATAAATAGGGATATCCTCTTTCTCATTTCTTTATTTATTTTTTTCAAATTTTTTTTTTGTTTTGTGTTTTTTACTTTCATGGGCTTCACTGTTTCGATATACAGCAAAGGAAACCGGAACTGCTGTGCCGATACAATTTATTTGCCAATACTGAAACCATGTTTATAGTAAATAACCTCAAAAAAATAATTAAATATTTGATGTTAAAAAAAAAAAGAAATGTAATTTATCTTTTGAGGTAAATATTCAATTTTTTAAAATATATTTTGTAAAAAACTTGGAATAATTCTCTTTCCCAGTTTGAAGAAAATAAATTCATTAAATTATAGTCAAATAATTTGATCAATATTGGTATAATTATGAGAAATAAAATTGATGATATTTTGGAGTAAATTTACATTGCAATAAAAAGTTGAGAGTAAAAAAAAAAAAATTCAGTAATAAAAAATATCATTCATTAATTAAATATTATAAAAAATAAATTTATAATATTCAAAAGAGGTTATGTCGAATTGAACCGAGTAAAACCGAGGATTTTATCTATAAATATACCATGAAAAATGGAGCCACAGTCGTTTAGCCAAACATTACTATCCACTGTGATTGGCTGTCACCCCCCACAGTACCAAACAAAAATTTTAAGCTTTTATTAGATGCGAGCTTTCGTTCAATATAAAATTTTAAACCTTGAACTTTTTCATTTTACTATTGAAGACGTATATATACTTTCATTTTAGAAAAAAAAAAAATCAATTCTTTTCAAATTCTTAACAGAGTACATGTCTTGAACTCTTGAAATCTTTATCAGAAAAATACTTTTCCTCTTGAAAAAACTCAAGACTTGATTATATATTTGATGTTAAATGGCAAAAAAAGGAAAAAAGACTATTCTCGCATTACACAGTCAATCGCATACGCATTTATATTTTTTTAAACAAATTTTCGTTGGAGGAAATTCAACACCAATAACAAAATAAAATAAACAATAATAATAATAAATTGAAAATTGATGTAAAAATAGAAAAGATATAGAAAGGGTGTGAAAAAGAGTCATATACATATTTCAGGATTAACCCACCCTTTATTATTATTATTATTATTATTATTTTCTTTTTGATTTGATATAAAAGGCGTAAAGGTCGATCGATTTGGAATTATAAAGCTTAGACAAATAATAAAAAAAAGTTCATTTTTACTTGGTGTCACATTTCCACAATGTCTAATAAAACTTAAGCCCACAAAATGAAGAATTAAAAAATAAAATAATATATATCCTACATTATTAAAATCAATACTCTCTATTTCATTAATTTACAAAATAATTATAACAAATAAAAAAAATATAAATAAATAAATTGCGTAAATAATTTTTCAAACAATCACGCAATATATTTATATAAAATTTTTTAAATTTAAATAATTTAAAAATAAAAAAAAATGAAAAAAAAAAATCTTCTATATTATAAGGTTATATAAAAGAGTGTTTCCTCGAGTCGATATATCGATCCCCGCCCCTACAAAACATTTCCTGCTACGGGAACAGGACTCCCACAGGATGAGTCACAGCTTCCCCGGGTATTTTCTATCGCACTTTGGCACATAGTACAACAAACAATTTCTCTTTCTCTTTAACAACCCCCTCAATTGCTCTTTCCCTGAAGCCATTCACCCACCCACCCCTTTTATTAATCTATCTTTCTTTTTTGCTTGTTTTATCTCTTTCATGACCAGTAGGAATATATGTACTGCGTAACGCGCCCTCAAACGCACGCAGAAATGCGTCTGTACTACGCACTCGATCGATCGCGTGTTTTTCAAGTTGTCGAGGTGCCACACGTACCACCATGCCATGAGGTGCTTGGGTGGTAAACAAGAGTAGGAGTGAAAGGGGTTGGTTGATAGTTACTCCATCTTTAGCAATACCTTCTTCTATTTATCTCTTTTACGCATTTTCTTTTTTTAAATGAAAATAAAAGAGATAAGTACAAAAATATATTAAAACAAAAAAGTAAGACAAAGACTTTGTTTTTGATTTTTTGTATTATTTTTATGTTTTCTCTGTGAAAGAAAAGATAAAGTAAAGTAAAAAGAAAAGAAAAACTTTTTTTCATAAAAAAGAAAAAAAATTTGAAATAAAGAAATATGAAAGGACGCAGGACTTACAAAATTGTAAAGCTAGTTTTACATTATTCAGTACGTGTGCCGCGTGGCACTGGCATTGTATGTAATACGTGTGAATATTTATTTCATTTTTTTTTATGATTTGTGTGTAGGTGATTGTATACTTCACATACATATATTACTTTTTTTGGATAAAAGAAAAACAATGTGCAAGCTATCAATATTGTTTCTTGGTTCATCTGGATGTGAGAATTTTTTTTCATGTCACTAATATTTCCACTGTAATTTTAATTTTTATGATTATATTTTTTAGCAAAAAAAATACAAAGTAATAACAAGTTTACTTATCGAGAATACTGAATATTTTTTTCCATTCAACCTGCATATACATATTTCTGCGGGTTTCTTTTTATTTGTTATTTTTTTTTTTTAGTTTTTTCGTTGACTGTAGTTGACTATGCAAAGTCTCGTCGACAAGCCAAAACATATATCTTGTGATAAGAGACAATGATAAAAACTGTTTTATTTATAAAATGTATTTTTTTTTTTATATATTCATTACAATATTATTATTTAGGCATGAATTATTTTGAATATTCATTTTTCCTGACATTTCAATTGTCCTGTTTCAAAAACAGTCTTAAAAATTAACCTCAAAATTGAGTGTAGACTTTTTTTGAGTATACACATGTATTATTTTTCATTGTAAATTTTATAAATGCTAAATGAAATGTCATCCACATTTTTTATGTACGTATAACCAGATAAACTAAACACCCAAAAATATATATTTGATATTTGTTAATACATCCTTAACATGTCACGTGCACGTGCGTATTTACTCACGCGCATGTAATAATAAGGTGGCTTGATACTGGAATATACCAATTTCAAGTATGCAATTACCACTGAAAAATGCAAAAATTCGTCATGGTTCATAATATCAAAGCGATGTTGAATGTAGATCATTCATTCGTGTACCTATATGCATAAAAAATAAAAAAATTACAGCTGTTAGCTGGACAACAAAAAAACGCAAAAAACTTGAATTTATATTTTCACCAACTAAAATAGCAAATAATTATTATAAATTTACAATTATAATTTTCAAAATTTTTATATTAAAAAATTATTAAATTTTTCTTCTTGGAAAAAAAATTATGTTTAACCCTTTTTTTTTTGTTAATAATTTGAGGGTTAAATGACCTCTTATACCTAAAGTTTTGCTGAGTTGTAGTTTTTTTTTTTTTTTTTTGTCTGCAGCTGTCATTTTCATGGCCAGTGGAACAAACATATATATTTTTAGCCAACAATTTTATATACAAAAAAAAAAAAATAATAAAAAAAGAATTAATCTAATTTTTGTACCATCAGCCTAGAAAATTCAATTGATGATTTATCAACGCTATAATAAATTGATGATTGCACAAATGTGTATTAAAAATTGTCGAGTACATATGTATATATATGATTATTTGATAGTGTATGAGTGAAATTGAAACTCTAGTTTGCTTGGTTGCTTTATCGCTTGATCGAGCCTCTTAAGAACTGTCGATAGATGAAATGAGGCTGTGGCTGGTTGAGGGTTGAGGGTTGCAGGCCAAGATGGAAAAAATAAAATAAAATATATATATATATATAAAGAAGGGAAGTTTTTCACAAGCTCTGTTGTGCTATATATATATTCATGTAAAGTTATATATATATATATATACGTAGAAGGGGATAACATCGCGGGAAGCCTCGTAAGGATATAATCCGGCTAGATTCGTCGTATCGATTTTCGTGGTGCAGCAACAACATTATAGAGAGGGCGCTTTTTTTCATATATAATTTTTTTTTTTTTTTTTTTTTTTTTTTTAAATATACATTAAAATGTATGCGTGCGTAAGTGCGTGCTGCGTGCTGTCCTGAGATATATCGCTTCACTGAATATAATGCCCACACCCGTGACTCACTATACTGAAAAACCGGAGACTAAAAAAAAAAAAATGTAATATTAAATTTTAATATATAGCAAAAATTTTTTTTTTAAATTACATGATAATATATAGATAGAGAAAAAAATGATAATATATTTGATAATTTATGAGGATAAAATAAATATTAATTTATAAAAAAAAAAAATAAATAAAAATAAAGTTTTTTTTTTTTTTTTTAAATTTTTGAATTTTTAATATGAGTTGATATTAAAGAGAAAAGTTTACTGATCGAATGTAGTTTATACTTTTTTGGTATATATATAGAGTAAAACAGAGTTTAAATTTGACAAGTAAAAGAGTGAAGAAAACAGGGTGAGAAACACTCCCGAGGGTTGGATCATTTCTCGAAGAATTAAAGAAAATTCAAGGCTTCTTCGATGCCGTAAATTAGGGGAGCCTTAAGGCCTTGGATTTCATTTCTTGAATATCACAAAATTTTCAGTTCAATTTCACCCAATTTCTTTCTATTTTTATATTATTTTTAAAATTTATATTTAAAAAAAAACAAAGTATTCAAAAATTTGCAAAAAAACATGTTTTTTTTTTTGACACGCGATTTGGTAAAGAAAAAAAAATATAATTATATCCAATATAATTGCGTTGAAATATAAATACTGTATAATAAAAAGCACGTGCTATTGATATAAATATATAAAGTCATTTGTTGTCCCTGACCATTGCATTTTCTTATTCCATTATTATTTCGCAATTCTTATAAAAAGTTTACGTACAAACATACACTGGTTATAATATTTATTATAAATTTTTGTTTGGCTTGTATTGGCCAGTTGGTCAGAGAATTGTTGCTTGCATGACTGTTCAACACATGTGTATATATATTTATAAATATATTCTATATATATATATAACATTCAAGTACCAAGTTTACAATAAATATATATATATATACATAACCTATGTGTACCTATGTGTACCTATGTGTACCTATATATAGCTGTAGGATGGACGAAACAGGTAAAAAGGAGCTTACAGCTGTCGAGCAGCTGCTCCTTTTCGATGTCCTACATACATCGTTGATCAAGCAGTCTGTACAAACTCGAATCACGCATATTACATATACCTATATATATTCAAAAATTTTTTGCATACAATAAATTTTCATTTTCTTAAATTATTATTATTTTTATTATTATATATAAATATAACTATTGTACTATTATGTATATATAAAAATAAAAATATATTGTATAAATTAATTTATTTATATATATTTTTATGTCAATTTAAAATTAAATGCAAATTATTTTTTTAATAAATAAACAATTGTGTAAACTTTTTTTACATAAAACTTTTAACTGCGTACATTTAATATGAAATTGAGATAAAAAAATGAATTTAGTATATACCTATATATATAGACAAAAATAACACAAACATTTGTGCAATATTAGACACGAGAATTGTGTTGACAATATGCATCTGATTGACACTTGTATTATGACGTCATTTAGTTTGTAAATTGCATCTCGGTACCTAGCGCAGCCATCGACCATTATAATAAGTTGAAATTGCTTTATAATTTATATATATAAAATTTGAAAATAAAAATAATAAACTATTTTATATAAAATAATATTATAATAATCTCTTTGAGGTATAGTTTAATTTTTTTTTTATCTTATTTTTTTAATAATTAATTATAATAAATATTGTATACGTTAGCTTATATATTTTTTTTTTTATTATCAATGCTATTATTATCTAAAAAATAAAATAGATCTTTTGAATTCAGATGAACGATTTTAGTTTCTCAAATAGATATTATATTTAAAAAAAAAAGGTCAATTCTCTTTCTAGCAATATTTTTTTCACAATACATATAACCATCCCCTAATTTTTTTTAAAATTATTTTTTCTACTTGAAATTATTCCATGAGATTTATAAGTGAACTTGTGTGACCATAACTATTTTATTTTCGACTTTACTTTTGGACAACTTTGTCTGTCTTTTTAAAACATTAAAAAAATCATATTATTATTATTTTTAATATAATAATGTATGTATGTGTTACTGGCCAAAAGCAAAACTAGAAAGAACATGATTTATTTGCACCACGGGGGTAAACCCAAACGAAAGACTTGCATTATATATCTCATATTTCTTTTTTGGACATTGTATGTACACATGCATATGTTACACAAGTCTACTTTGAAGTTTAATCGATCATAAAAAGTATGACTAAATTTACAACTACTTACACATAGATATAAATATATATAGGAAAAATTAAATCACTCAGAAATTTGACGCCTAACAAAGTAGAAAAAGGAAAAAAGTAAATTATCGACAGAAACGCATAGATAATAAAAAAAAAGAAACCTTTTGCTACTGCTGTCACAAAATTTTTCTAATTTTCAATTGATATAAGATTTACTCGTTGGTTTTGTTGACTGCACATGGTATACATAAAATATATGTAAAAATAATGCTAAGTGTATCAACAATGATGTCGAAATTATATTACAAATCCCTCAAATTCAAAATTCAATATTGGCTTTGGTGTTTGGTGGAGGCACAGACTGTCCCGTCAGTTTGATATCATTTATATAAAAATATAAAACAGCATGCACATGTGCAAGTGATTTATATAAAATAACAATTGCTAATTTTAATTTTAATCTTTTTGTCTCACTCTATCAATAACAACAATTATAAATGCCAAAGAACAAATAAAAATTGAAAAAAAAAAAAAAAAATTAGAAAAACGACATCGCAATTGCTCTAATAATGTCAACATCTGATGGATTTATATATATATTAATTTACATGTTTGCATGGGTCCTGCCATTTGCAAGGATACATATATATAGACAGTAATTTCAACCCCCGCCACATTTTATAATATATCCTTACTCCCCTAATCGATCGACCCAGGTCTACCTTGATTTATGTTTCATACTAATTACACTCATTTACATGAAAATCGATCAAGCCGCTTGAACCAATTAAACTTGAAAACTTATTATTCTTTCTACTTTTAATAATCCTATTATTTTTTTTTTTTCATTTAATGATTTTTATTTAGATTTGAAATAATTTAAATTTTTGATTATATATAAAATTTATACTGGTGTATATTTAACAGCTGTTGAAATTCGATGTAAAAAAAAAAAAAATTAAATTCTTTTTTTTTTTGTTTTTTTTATTAAAATTTGTCTGATAAATTGATTTGTCTGATATAATAATTAGTCAAATATATTTTTAAACTTTTCTAATATTTATTTACAATAATTTTAAACAATTTTTTACATCAATAAATAAAAAATATCATAAAAAACAATTTGTAAATTGTTATAAGATAAAGTTACAAATATATATAATATCATTTAAAATTAAATATAGTATATCAAAAATATATCAGTGAATAAAATTTAAGAAACTAGATCTTCATCCAGCTGCTGTGACAAGAATTTAAGTACTATATATGAAACCGGAAGCTGTCAGCCATCTTGTTTGCACAGTTGCTATGGTAACTCATGCGCTAGAAGATCCTATAGTTTAAAAAAAAAAAAAAAAGGACGATATAATATCACGTATGACAAACTAACTAACATAACGTCATTACATGAAAAATTTTATTTTTTTAAAATATTTACAAAATTTATTTTTTCAGTATAATAATATAAAAAATTATTATATAAAAAGGGAGAAAAAAAAACATTTTATATATTCCCCATTGAATTAGCCCTTCAATTGTTAAAAATTTACAACAAAAATTACGAAATATATGATATTTTTTTTCATTCAAAACATGAGATTTTATGATTAACCATGGATACTGATTTTAGATTTATAAAATTTATTGGTAAAATTTATATATTTTTATATGATATTCTCCCTTATTTTTCATTGACGTCTGTAAATGTGCGTATATGTTGGCAGATGGTGGTTTTTGATTGCGATTAATCCGATTACTTTCTTTTTTTTTTTTTTTTTTTTCAAGACCCCCTCTTTTTCTATCTTATTCTCTACGTGAAATAAATTTATAAACTTTTGTTCATCTCAGAAAAATAATATTTGTCTATCTTTATTTTTTTTCTGTATTTGCTTTGATATTGAAATGAAATAAAAAACTGGTCATAGTAATGATTTTGAATGTGTGTCTTATCAATACCATAAATCTTTATCGAATAATACAATCTATAAAAAATTATATATTGATGGTAAAAAAAAGGATATATTTTATAAAATATAATTTAAAAATATTATTTTTTATGACTTATATTTTTAAAAAAAACACACACACACAAATTTTCTCAGATTATTATCAATTTTTGTGTATTTGTTAGGTTATAAAAATGAAAAAATAATAAAAACATTTATTTTTTTTTAAAAAACAATTGGTTCAAGACATCTGCCGGCTGTTTGATGACTGATTGTTGATGGTATGTCCTCGTTAATCTCAAGGAAATGCACCTTCATTAACGACCATCAGTTTCATGTTGAAACCAATGAATATGGTGCATTTACCTTCTGATGGAGGAGGTGGTTGTATCTTTTTTTTTTTTTTTTGTTTTCGGGGTGTTTTAAAAATTTTTTTTTTTTTAGCCGCGTCGAATTGCTCTTGTATATATATATAGCCAAGAGAAAACGGGGCTTTCGATTCGGACAGATGTTACATTTTTGCTTTTTGGATATATATTTATATATATTTTATAGTTATGGGCCCAATTTTAGTTGATATTTTCGTGGCTATTTTTTTCTAACACTCATACGTGTATTATATATATTTATGTCCAAACGAGGACCACGTGTGAAGGAAATTCATTTCCTTTTTTAGTGCTTTTTCAAAGATTTACGAAATAGAGACAAAATAATAATAATAATATATATAAATGTCGGAAGTCATGAGAAGTACATATGACAGCTGCATACAACTTGATATATATATTTTTTTTTAATATTTTGAATATTATATTATTTTAATGTTGCGATGATAGAAAAAAAAAACATTATTTTATATTTTTTGGATTTTAAGAATATAAGATTTTTTTATTATTTTTTCCACAACGCAGAATCAAATCAATCTAATGGTAGAAAAAAATAAGGATAAAAAAAATTTATATTTTTTTATTCTATATGAGTTGATTGGTCGTTGATGTGGAAGAGACAATGATCTACGGAATTCTAGGGTTTTTCAAATAGTTTTTTTTTTTTTTTTCTTTCATATTTTGAATGAATTGAAAAAAAAAAATTAATTATTCAAATTCATGAATTTATATTATAGCAAGTTTGAATTTACCACGGTTTTCATATAGATAAATATATTTTTTTTAAAAATAAAAAAAAACCATGATATTGCCTTGGCCTGCTATGCAGCTGTCTTCAATTATTATCTTCCTGACCTGGGTTTCATCCCAATTTTATATACCTGAAAAGAAAATTTTTTTTTTCCTTTTACCTTTTACCTTTTTGCCTTTCCATCTAGTTTTCTTTTTTTATAATCTACATTTTTTTTTATTTGTAAAAAAAGGTCGTTTAAAAAACAAGTCACCAAGTTTTAGCAGTCAAAAAATTATACCCAGTTTTTTTCATGTCTATATATAATATATAAAAAAAAATATACAGGAAATTGATAAATGTATTCTCATAGTTATTGAAAATTTTCAATGAAAAATATATAATTTGTCTAATGGATTTTCTGTCTAATATATATAATTAATTTTTTTTCCAATTTCTATAAGAACTCTTTTTAAAATACGTCATTCATTTTAATTTAAAAAATTTTAAACGATTATAAATTTTCCCATGAATGATGTATTATATTTGATATGTTGATATCCCAGTTTGCCAACATTTATATATAACGTACTGAGAAAAATTGAAAGTAATATATAGAGAATAAAATTAAATTTATTAAAATGATGATGGAAAGTAATCCTGTAACATAAATAAATGGACCGACGGTGTAAGACCGTTACAAACTCATCGTTTGATTTTAACAATAGTAGATATATATATTTTTATAGCGATTTACCAAGCCAGCTACATCAACACCGACCGGTTTTTCCAGGCATACATTTGAACATCTGCCGTTTCATTTGGGTTTGATGCCGTCTGGGCCTCTGTTTTTATTCTCTCTTATTTTTTTTTTTTTAAATAAAAAAAAATTTATATAAAAATAATAAAAACAACTGTGTATATTATATACTTACACGATTACTATTACACTCGTTTTTCACACGTAATGTAAAAACCGTTCAACAATAATGAAATGATTCATAATTCTTTACTTGCAAAAGTATAAATAATATATGAAAATTCTTGGATGATGTAGAAATAAATTACACAATTAAAAATATTTATAAGTAAATATTCTAAATTATATAAAAAATTGTTTAAAAAATTTAAAATATTATGTTAAAATATATTTTTTGACTGAATAAATATATAATATATTTAAAGACTTTATTGTGTTAATTCAACACAAAAAACTATTGTTAAATTAACACAAAAATTAACATTATTTAGATCATCAAATTTATCGTTAAATATTTATATTTTTTTCATTTTACATGTCGAGCATTGTAAATGAATCATCAATATACAAAGTATTGCTTGATGATAATAAATAATTTAAATTGATGAATAATCGTGTCATGTAGACAAAATAATAATTATTTAATTAAATTCTTACACTAACAAAATATCATGTACACATGTAAAATTTACATATTAAGATGGACAAAAAACATTGGTCAACCACAAATGCATTATTAATATTTTATAAATATACAACGCACGCAAACCTTTTAACAAAATTTTTACCTCAAAAAAAAAATATATATATATAATTAGAGTCTTCAATTATTCACATTATTTTTACATGTTTAATGAAACAGTTTTATTTTTTTTTTTTTCTATTTCTAAATATTTATTTTCGAGTGTTTGAAAAATTATGTACAATTTTGTTTGGATTATTTTACAAATTTTTCAAGATATTTCCGGTTTCCCCTGTTTTATTTTTTTGTCTTAAATTTTTCTTTTTATATTCATGGTATTATGTTTTTTTGACAAAATTTATAAATTAAAAATACTTGACATAACACGTACGAATGTTTAAATGATCCATATATGTAAATACCAAGTTGACAACTGTTCGTGATCACATAGCTTTTTTTTTTTATTTTAACATTATGCATTGACACGAATGAAAACCTTATCATGCATACGTCAAACAGATCATCAATAGTATTTACTTGATACTCTTTGATAGCAATTAAATTTATTTATCAAAATATAATAATTTGATAAATAATTTATACAATGGCTTAATTATGAATTAATATATATAATAAAATTATATTGATCAAATTCATCATCAAATATTATTTTTTTTTTTAAATATAATTTTCTATTTGATGTAAATTTATAAATTAATATATTTTATCCGGAAGGCAACTTTAAGCAAGTAATACGGGTAATAGTTGGTCCGACAACGTGGGAAATTTAAAAAATTTATTTATAATATTTATACCCTTATAGGCTGCATCTATATCAACAACCAAAAACTTGAGATTTTTATTTTATTTCTTTGATGCCCTCATGTGTATATATTTTTATTCCTCTCTCTTGGTTTTTGTATATATTTATATATACTTTTAAAAATTTACACAGTGATAATAATATAAATTCAAGATTATATCTTGTTATCCAAATTTTTGTATGCATTTGTTTGTAATGTCATGTTTTTTATCTTCAAGATATAATGTGTATATATTTTTATATATTTTTTTATTTTTATTTTTTTGGTACAAATGTCTTAAAAGTGTATCACAAAAATTTCTTTAAAACATCATTTTATCATTTTTTTTTCTCTCAATGATAAAAATAAAATGAAAATAATAAATTTATAAAAAAATATTTTGGTAAATTCTTTGGATATAAAATTTTAAATTCAAGTTGATCCTTAATATATTCTTCCCTCGTTCATGAATCATTTGACAAATTTAATTAAAATATTCAAAATTCTTGGTAAATTATGGTGTTGCATTGTCAAAAATTTTATATATAACCGCAAGACTGTATATGTACAATAAATTATAATCATTGAATTCAAATATACTAAATTTAAAATTAAAAATATAATCGCATTTTTTTAAATAATTGACACAAGTAATATAAAAATGATGAAAAAATATAATAAAATAATATACATAATAATTTAAAGTATCTTAAATAAAAGCAGCTGTCTGCTATGAACAAGATAGTGTCACCCTGTGCATAATAATTGGTTAACAGGTTATTTTATGAACCTGTAACGGTGAACGACGGAAGCCGCACTCAAGCAAACCAAGTAATCCATGGCCATGTCAATTTACCATAACTCTTGTGTGTATATATTCAGTTGTGGCCCACAACAACACACTCATATACATAATAATGATGCTGATGCTTATGTTGATGCTTATGTTGATGACGTTGTTGATGTTGATTATTATAATGTACTTGTTTATAATACACGCACATCAAGTAACAAAAATTAAATTGATTAAACTTATAAATTCATCATTACATATATACAATAGCCATCATCATCATCATACATGTGTATGGCTCAATCGTTGATATAGTATTAAAATCCTGGGAACGAGACCCCCCGATAAGAGGTTACCGAGTGCAACCAATGAAAATAAAAAGGATGTCAGATTGGTCGCGACGTCGGAAGTTACGGATTAAGTTAGGAAGTGGACTGTTAGTCGGTTTGGCTTGTATTAATTTTATATATATGTAACGAAATAAAATCAGTTGTGTGATATATTATATTATATATATGAAGAATTGGTAAATATAGCTTCATTTAAATCACTCAAAATACTTAACTATTATCATCATCATCATCATCATCAAGAACCGTCAATTTCAGTGTTAATAAAAATAATAAAAATTATATATACATTTAAATATATGTCGTTTTATTATTAATTTAATTGATATATTTTTTTGATAAATTTATACATCAAACAGGTTATTTTTATATATATACATGTATTTTGTTGTCTGTGGTCATCGTATGTATATAAGTTGGGTTCATGTCGCGACAAAACCCTCAGGCGGCATCGTCCTCTCGGGGGTGTAAATAGTATAGTAGTAGTAGGTGGATGATATGGCTGTATTATACGATTCTGAGGGTAAAAACCTTGACCCAGGAAAGTAAAAGAAAATAAGAAAAAAAAAAAAAAGGTTTTTGTTCATCCCACCCAACAACTCCTCCTATTACTTTCCTGCTTGAGATAATCTTGCACGCGATCATCAATTCAACCATGTAGACTATTAGAATTTTATTTTTTTTTTTTCTTTTACTTTTTTATATATATATATTTTTATTATTTTTTATTTTTATTTCTCTTTATAAATTATCATCTATCTGCTCTAAATACTCATCACCCTGACTAATCATGTTTATGATAATTATTTCAATAATTTTTTTAAATTAACTATAATCCTCAAATAAAAAAAAATAAAGTCGCTTAATATTATTTCAACCGTGACAAATTTTTATTGATGATTAATTAATGCATAAAAGCATATTGAATGGATTTACAGCAATATGTCAGTAACATCTGTTCCTAGACAAAAAAATATAAAAATAAAATATAAATATTTTTTTTTTTTTTAAGGGATGATCAATATAACATGATGTGCATACAATTTATGTTTTATGAATTTTTTGTTTCCCATGAACTATATAGTTTGTTGTAAATATATTTTTAACATAAAATTTTTAATTATTTTGATATATTTTTTTATGATTCTTGAACTGTTCCACTTGAAAATTATTTCAGTTGTTTGTTTAAAATAAGATATCCAATTTACAAGAACATTTGCTTCCAATTTATTTTTTGACCAATCAATATGTATATTTCATTTTGACTTATATTTCAAAAATCCTAAATCCAATTGTCTCATTATTTTTTTCTGAAATCCATATAAACCAATGTCCCACAAACTTTTCACCAAAAAGAGTCAAGTGAATCTGATAAAGGGTGTCTATCAGAATAAATTCAAAGTGTTTATGCGGTATAAAATGTACATATTGTTTGTTAAATAATCGACCCTCTTATACTTTCTGTGTGTGTGTCTCGAAAATTGTGGAAAGACCCTTCGTGCAGTTATACAAGAGAGGTGTGTAACAAGGGCGTTGATGTTATGACTATTATCAGGGTCAGGGTTATATACAAATGGGTTAGGGAAATCCTCCAGTGGTTTCTAACCGATCAAACATAAATGTGCAAAAAAAAAATAACATAACCACTAAAAACATTTTCAACAATATGTGGGTCATAATCCTCCATACAATAGACAAACTATTTTTTGTAAATTTAAATACAAACATTATATGCATGATATGATTTGTCAACTGAGTGTATCCTTCATTTCATCATGACATCACATTGGGGATTCATTGGTTATTTATATTTTTTAAGAAGTTGACGTCCTTGAGTTTCTGTCTTACCTCAATATATCCAAAAGACCAATGTCTAGACACAAAACCATGCCGACAATAGGGCGGTCTTCTTCTTTTTTTTCCGATGGCTCGTGCCTATATACTTCCTCTTGTATTTTTTTTTTTTTTTTTTTTCCCCCCATGATGGGGGAGTTAAACTTTTCGAACACTGACTTCAAGGGGTCCCCATACCAAAAAAAAAAAAAAAACCAAGAGGGAATACTCAAGGTAGCAAAGGATAAAGTAAAAAAAAAAAAAAGCACACATGTATGTGTTGACGTAAGAGGAGACTTGAAATAATTATCTATATACGCTCGTGCCACACCCTCCCACTAAACACCTGGTCAGTCTAGACTATATTTACAAGACAGTATATGCATTTTATTTTTTTAAAATGTCAATTTTATTAAGAAGCTATATATTTATTGGATTCTTCAATGATTATAATCCAACATACATATTTATTAAATTTTCTAGATGTTATTTCAAATTTTCAATTAAATAATATAAGTAGAATTTTGATGATGATGATGATGATAAGACTGTTCAACCTATTTCATTTCTATTGAATACAACATTAATTTATTTTTTTTTATCTATTAAAACACACCTGGAAAAAATTTTAATTGAAAAAAAAATAAACATACATTTCTATTAAATTATTTTGATAATTTTTGAAATAAAAATAATTATAACTGACCTAAGATAAATTAACAAGATAAATATAAAAAAATAACTATTTAATATATTGAATATAATATTGGGGTATTTTATTTCTACCCCTATATACATATCGTATCGAAATATCAAGTATAGAAAAATATCCTACAAGACTCATCGTGTGCTCAAAATAAAGTCAATGTATATTATGTCACCACCCTTTTTTTTTTTTTTTTTTTTTTTGTTCTTATACTGGTGGGTTTCCTTGTTTTTTATTTTTATTTTTACTCACTTGTTTGCTGGTGGTGGTATATCGTTTGGCCTACGGTACCAGTAGTTGAATTGAAGCCAACAAAAAAAAAGCCGGGGGTGAACAATCTGGGGGTCATGAATGAAATCCCTCTTGGATGAGGGTTGACTCAGGGGTATATATGTATATCCGACCCTCTTTATATACATCTCTCATGGGGTTCCCTTCTTTGACTTTTGACAAGAAAATAATATTCTCTTATATACGCATTCAAAACAATAACATGTCCACGTGGACACTGATAAATCCACGTGTCTTTTATACTGAGCATAAACAACAACACGTAGAAAATGTAATAAACAACTCTGCGATATTTTATTTTCAGAATATAATATGTTATTATATTTTATATAATTTTTTGTTTATCAATTTTGTTTAAAAAATTATTGAGATACGCATATTTTGGATTCTGACAAGTGTCATCTAAAATTTTTATCAAAATGTAGAAATAAATTTAAAAAAAAAAAAAAAACATTTTGGCCATGTGCTGGAGATCTGTTTTTCATCTCAATTTTTGATCTCGTTGGGGCTGTCATCATGCACCCTTTTAGTCACGGTGGTCCACATGTGGTTTTAATATTAAAAATACTAAATAACAGGATAAAATAATGAAAAAAAAAAAAAAAACTAAAAATGCATTTATTTTTGTATCCTGGAATTTTGGTTTTTATTTTTTTATTTTTATTTTTTTGAGATATTGTGGTTATTATTATATTTATATATAAATTGCAATTGTATTTTTAAAAATATAAAACTACCCTTGATAATCATCATGATATTTTTAAAATTTCAACAATTTTTTTTTTAATAAATTTAATAATAATTATGTATTATGTAATGGATAAATCAAAAATTTTATCTGTCATATAAACAAAAATAATGTTCCTATTATTCATATACATTCTGTCTACATGCATTAATGTCACTTTCGTTTTTTAACAACATGACAATGAAAATTATAATCAATATCTTGCATATATTTGTAAATTATTCTATTCCAGAATAATAAAAATAGAAAAAAAAAATAAATTAATTAAATAACATTAAAAATTCATCTTGAATTGCGTGTTTAAAACCAACTCATATAACTTTTACCAATAAAAATATTTTTTTCATTTATTATTTGTTTTAAATAATTTATTTAATATAAAAATTTAGTATATATTTTATTTTTCATAAAACAATCATTTAAACATGCAATATAATATGTAATCATTTTAAATTATATTTTATATATCAAAAATTCAAAGAAATGCTTGAGGGTTGTAAATGTAATATTGCACACGAATGCCTGCTGCTGTTGTCTATATATATTTTTTTTTCATTTTTTTAAATTTATTATTATTTAGTTAATAGAAGTTTTTAAATAAATATAAAAAAATAAAAAATTGGATTATATTCACATAAACATTCAGTAATAGTTTGACAGAAAAAGGCGTGCATCCTGCTTGCTGGTATATATATATATATATTTTCATGGTTTTAAGGGCGTAGCCACGATTTTCGACGTTGCATATAGACACCCTTAGTCCAACAACCACCACCATCACCACCACCACCTCCAACACTACCACATTCTCTTAACAATTTATTATATTTTTATTTATTTTATTTTCAACTCACTTAGACACATATCGTATTTATCATGTCAACTCTCTTGTGTGAACCATATATATATTTGTACCATGATATTTTGAAAAAGGGCCAGCTGCAAAGCGCTCGAGCGAAACCAACAGAGAACGACGACTGCATATATAATATATATATATATATATTTTTCAAAAATTAATTTATATATATATATATATATATATATAGTTGGGAACGTTGTAAAAATATAATTATTAAAGCCGTTACCATATATATACCATTCGGGGCCACTCTCTTTGCACGTATGGGTTGAGGTAAAGACCTCATCCGGAGCCAATTGTCTCTTATTTGAATTCATTTTATACTTTTTCCATCGTATTAATAATTATACACATGGATATTTCCCATTAATTTTGTTTTTTTTTTTAGTTTTATTATTTGTTACTTGACAATTATACATATTGGCTTGTTATATTAACCAACAAGCCATTTTTTACTTTTTTTATTTATAATTTCATTTGCGATATATTTTATATATTTATTGTTTAAAAAATTATAATAATTTTACATATTATTTTTACGATTATTATTAGTTTGTGTTTATTTAAATATATATTTATATTTTTTTTATTATTCAAACAAAAATATTCAAGACAATTGATTAATTCTTTTTAAGGAAATACTTTTATTTTTTTTTTAATAATTTTTATGTCAATAAAATATAATTTAACTTTAATTGTTAGTTAAATATTTTTGACAAACAACATATGTATATAAATAATAAAAATATACACAATCATGTCGTGTCATAAAAAATATCCATGAGAAACCAAAAGAGTATAAATTTTTTTTATCTAATCAAGTATTTCCTGTTGTTATCGAGATCATTTTTCTTAATTATTTTTATCTTTGTAATAAATTTTATCTTATTAAAAAAAATAATAACATAATTCAAATTAAAAATTTTCTGTTAAAATTATTAATTAAATATACAATATTCAACCATAAATTTAATAAATAACTTGACATTAATTTATACTGTCAAATGGTAGTCAAATTACAAAACTTTTTTTTTCGATATATTTTCAGAAAATTAATCATTATTTCGAAGGGCAGAAAAATAATTTAATTTGATACCTTTCTATAGAGTTTTTTCGTTGATAAAATTTATGATTGATGCAATACAATGTGTTGTGTACATTTTTATTTGCTTGAAGAAAAATGAATAATCTTCTTTTGTGAATTTTCGTATAATATATTTAAGTGTGTCAAAGTTTTGGTCTATGAAATATATTAATCAAATTTTTCTCTGCATCAATGCGGGTATAATATATTAAATTGAATCAGTATGTTGTAAAAATTATGTGGCAACAATATATGTGTGATGATGATCATTGTGTATCGTTGCTTTTGTACAACTGATATATTTAATTATTTAATCATCATTATTATTATTAACCCTGTTATGACATGTGATTTTACACAATTAAAAATATTTGTCTTCAAATTTCAAAAAAGTAAACTATATAATTTACAATAATTTAATTTTATAATTATATATTTATAAAATTTAAATTTATTTTTCATTTAAAACATAATTGATGTTATTTTTAAATTTTATTTGTGTTAATTTGAATTTACAAAATAACAAACATTTTATCCAAAAATTATCATTTTTTTTTGCAATTTAGCGATGAAAATTGGAAAAGTTTTTTTTGTTTTTAATTTTCTTATTTTGATACATGTTTTGGGAGGAGCTTTATGGAAAAAAAAAAACAAAAAAAGAGGGGGTTCGTTGACCGCGATTTGGCAGGAGTATTAAAAAATACAAACCTTTACCTTCCGGCGTTTTGAATTGCGGGCGGTAAAATTGTAACAACCTGTTCTAACCGTCCATGGATGTCTAATGAAAGCAACGGCTCTTTCGGCAACGTTGACCATCTGTTTTTAACATAAAATATATATTGGTGTATTTTTTTTTTTTTTTATTTATTTAACCAATAAAATTGCTTATTTTATAAATTAAAGTCAGCTGAGTTTCAAATTTTATTCCTAAAAACTTTTGCAGATATAATATATATAAATTTTAGACAAAATAAACACACATACTTGTATTCATCGATTATTTTTTATTTTTTATAATAGTTTCATGACTTGGCTTAATTTTATCAGCTGTTAATTTTAAAAAATATATTTGTTTTGTCATTGAAAAATCTTTGAATAACCATGAAAAAAAAAATAATTATAAAAAACAATTGTTTTTTATTTATTTTTTTCATTCAATGTTCAATGTCACTGTCACTCTTATCTTACCCTATTGTTCTGATTATATATATTTCATAATAATAATAAACATGGGGTGAGAAAAAAAAAAAAAAACACAGAAAAATTGTGCTGTAACAAATTTGCTATGTCACAAAATTTAACATTTTTATTTTCTCAGTTGTTGGATATTTTCAATTGTTCATTCGTTTATATATATCATCAAAATTATTATTATTTTTTTTATATATATTCTTTTTTCGATTTTTGTCGGGCACAAAAATGCATTGTATTCATTGCGTTTTGTCACTGTTAAATGCAACAACAGCTGTGCTTCATTGATTCATTTTTCTTATTTTTTATTTTTTTTTTTTTTGTTGGGTGGTTTCGATCAGTGATCGATTGTCACAAACACACATACAAATATAAATGAAATATGACTTTTTCAAAAATAAATAAAAAATATAAAAAAAAACTAATGATTTTATCTGAATTTTATATTCATTAATATATATATATATAAAAATTATAATTAGAAATTATTTTTTAAACTTGACAATATCAATATTTCAACATCTAACGAATGATATATATTTAAAAAAATTAATTTATGTTATTATATATTCATTGAAAAAAATTTAAAAATTTACAAAAAATTTTAATTAGCTTATCGGTATTCAATCGTTGACAGCTGCCACCGGAATACAAACTTCTAATTGGCTACCGTTCTTAGCAACGTCCAAACAAAGTTCCATCTTCCATGAATTCAGTTTTCATTTTGAAAATAAATATATATATACATATACAACATGACTTTATCTTGGGGTAATACAATATATATTTAATTTAATTTTTATATTTTTTCAATTTAATATCCAAGCATTAATACCACAGAAATTATAATACATATTTTTATAAATATTTTAACTGCAGGGACAATATATACATGAATCTTAATATAATATGTTGTCGTAAATGCAAGATAAATATCGGGGTAAGGAAACGAGCTCATGTTGAATGTCGATGAAGTTAAGTTAAGTGCATAAAAACACCAAGATTCAAACAAGATGATAATGTCTTTAAAGTAAAATAATTTTTTATTATCCCTTCTGTTTTTTTATTTATGCAATTTTGCATTGTTAATTGATGAAAAATTATATTTTTTTTTTTAAACCATAATATCCAATTTTAATGATCAAAAAAAAAATAAAAAAAATATACATTCAATATCTTGAAATGGTGCATCGATATGAATTTAGATATAAGTATTTTTACATTTGATTTTATTTTTAAATTTTTCTTCATTTTTTCAAATATTTTCCATTTCAAAGACACCGCACAATTGGCTTTTTTTTCTTTATATACCAAAGAATACAACAGAGGGTTGTGTTTAACGAAACCTATTAAATTATATATGAAAGAAAATTTTTAATATTCCAGTTAATTATTAATGCTCTATTTATCAAACCCAAAGTGCATTGAATAAACGCATTTTCTTTTGATGTATCAAACTAATTGATTGATATTTGTCTTTTTTTAACTAAGAAATTTTAAAAATATCATTGACTGTATACAAGTCTGCAATCTTTAAACCAATCTACATGTAATTTATGTGTGTTTTTTCAACACTCTTGTGTTAAATTAACACAAAAACATAACAATAAAATTTAGTTGATTAAAGTTTAGTTTAACTAACATTCCATATATATATATATATATATAGTTTAGCAACTTTATAACACAAAATTGTGAAAAATAAAAAGAAAAAAATAAAAGGGTCACGGGGTGAAACTTATGATAAGGGAATATAAAAATAAAAAAAATAAAAATATTTTTCACCCCTCTTTGTGGAGCGTAGGTGTATATTTATTGCTAAATGTATATATAAACTTTTGCTTTTGCGGAAGTTATACTGTATAGCAATGTATGTATATGATATAGGTATATTGTGGCTCGTGGATAATATGTAAGGGAGGAATGAGCGAGGATATATTTATGGGAGTGGGTTAGCAAGGTGGTTGATGTAGACACTTGGTTATCGTGGATAAGACTAACGCTTACAAGAGAATTAGACCGTAATCATCCATGCGTGTATATCTATCACCGAGTTTTACAATTTTATATCATTTCCCCAATTTTTTTCAACCATTGACTTGAAGATTTGAATCTTATTTATATTATATTATTATTTTTAAATTTAACTTTGTTAGAATACTTAAATAAACTATGATTTTTTAATAATTTTTAGCTTAAAATTAATATATGCGCATGTAATTTCAACTTGATCATTGTTAAATTTATTGGACAAAAAAAAAATGAACTTGAAATTTTATATTCAATACAATTTGATATTATTATTATTATTTTATTTTATTTTTTTTCTAACAATCAATCATTACGTTACAGCTCACTGAATACTTTTTTATTGCTGCGTAATTTAATTTTATGTTGAATGCGTAAAAAAAAATAAAAAATAATCAATTTCTCAATGTTCATGTGATTTACGCTTGCGCAATAATTTCAGAATTTTTTTTCTCGTATTTTTATTATTTTTAAATTAAGAACTTTTTTATTTAAATTGCCTTTAAAAGTTTAAGTAGAAATCTGTTGTATCTACAGAAGTAATTAAAAAATATATGAAAAAAAAACTGTCGGTAAATAAATAATTATTTACTGTTGATAAAAAAGATTTTCTTTGTTATTTTTTTTTTAAATTTAAAATAAACATATTCGTTATATTTATAACACAAATGAAATCAGTACGAAATATTATTAATTTTTATGTATTTTATTTGTTACAGCATTTGTATCATCTGCAAACTGGAGAAGGTGCATTTAGAGAACGAGGACGAGGCCGAGGGAAGGGTACAACGAGGGTAAGTTTCAAAAAAAAAAAATTAAAAAATTAAAAACTTGTATATATTGTATATTGAAATTAATTGTTAAATATATTTGCACATTGTTAAAATATGCAGCATTTGAACGACAAGTTATAGACATTGTATAATAAAGCTCAACCGCACTTTGCTATATAAACTTGTTGTAAAGCCCAAAAGCAATGCTCGGTTTGCCTCAAGAGATATTTGAACACACTCCTTAACTTTTACGATCATTTTCTTTTTCCTATTATTACATTACATTCCATATATATATATATATATATAACACCATCAATTTTGTCGTTTTTAACGATGTTTTTTTTCTTTCTTTTTACTTTCTCCGTTTCCTTCCGTTCCCCCCCGCGTCCCTTCATGAATATGTTTCAGAATAAAAATGAAAAAATATTTTAACTATATAATTTCATATTTTTATTTTTCGCAAATGAAATTTTCTTTCCGTAAAATATAATAATAATAATAATAGTAATAAAGAAAGTATATATATTTTTTTTTTTTTTTTGATGAAAATATATATTGAGGGGGTTGATACTAGGTGGAGGCTGTACAGAGTTTGAGAAGTGATATTAAACAAGGCGCTATATTGATCGATGCATGGTGCGCCTGACTATTCAACAACCGCCATGTTTAAAATTTTCACTCCCATTGCTCCCACTAACTGCATCTCGAACGATTTTATTTTTTAGTTGGTTCATTTTTTATACATTTTTTTTTTTCATCCCAAAACAATATTATATCGTTATTTTTTTGCAAAATTTCTTGCAAAAAAAACAAGAAAATGTCTAAATTTATTTTTATCTTTATGCATATATAATATATTTTATTTTTTTATTTGTTAAACATGACATGAATATGTATTTTTATGTGAATATATTGTTGCACTGAAAGTAAATAAGTGATATTTTTTTTTTTTAGAAAAATATATATAAAAACATGAAAATAGTAAGAGAAATAAATTATCTTTTATCTATTTTTTTTTTTGGCAAGATGATTCAAGTCAATTTCAAAGTGATGATAATAAAATTAATTGACGTTTTTTTATTTAAAAAAAAAAAGCTCAATTTGTGCTTTTATTGTCCCATGGGATGATTTTCTTTAGCTACCTTGAAATAATTAAAATTATTTCATATTAAAATCAAAATATCATAGCAATGATTTATGAAATTTACCAACTGCATAAAAATCATCACCTGCTTTTACAACAGAAATTCCCCTTTTTTTTTTTTATACTCTTCAACAAATTGAAATTAAAAAAATTAGCTTTTTCTTTGCTAAAATTAATGATGCCCTAAATTTATTCTTTTGTACATATTACCATTGAAAGTTTTTTTTTTTTATTAAATCTTTTAACCATTTGGTTTGTCAGTAGTGAAATAGGATATAGGATAGAAAAAAAAAATAAAAAAAAAAAGGGATGTATTTATTATATATGTTAAATGTATGAGTCACGATGACAATCAACCCCCCCAACTCTCGATGACCTATGTAAGTTTACGAATTATGCGATTCAATATTTCTTTTGATGAAAATTAAATACAATACAAAATGATAGTACACGTGTGTTCAATGTTCTGTATCTTTTTTATTTATTTTATTATTTTTTAACATCCAAACGAAGCTTGATAAAATCGAGTCTTTTTTTTTGTTCAAACTCGATAAAACCTGATTTTGCTTGATCATGAATACAAAGAAAAAGATAATAAAAAAAATAGATATATATATATGTAGAAAGACATATATATATATAAAATTGAAACGAGATTCTGGAATTTAAATTGAACATTTTTCGTAACTCTTGAGGGCCGTAGAGGGAATGGAAAATTGGGAAGTAAAATTGAACGTTGAAATTACGTTGGTTTTGTTTAATCAACGATGCAATTGTTCGCTCAATTTGTAATCTCGGGAGTTTTCAAATTAAATTAAACTCGAATGGACCTGTACGAATGAAGTGGATATAGAGTTTATAATATATAATATATATATATATTTTTTTTTTGAAAAAGAGATATTGCACATAGTGTGTAATTTCATTGTAAAATTTATAGTTTTAGGAAGTCTATTTGTAACTCTTCCAATGTACATTATTCTTATTGATTCATATGGGTTTATATCAACAAAAAAAAAAACTTGAATGTATCATAAATATATAGTCAAGATGATTTCACTTTCTTTTATACATATATAGATATACATTTAGTGGTTTTGATAGAAAAAAAAAAAAAAAGCTCTACTTGGTAAGTGTTCAACAAGGTGTACGTGCAGTGTCACTTTTGAGGGTAACACGTTTGAGCAGGCTTTTGTGGAATATAAAAGAGACACGATAAGAAGTAAAAAAAAAAAATAAAAAATTTTATATATATAAAAAGAAAAAAAAAAGAATAAAAGAATGAAAGTTGAATGAATGAAAGTGACTACCGTTTTTACGGATGATAAAAGCCAAGGGTTCTTTAGTTGCGGGACAGATATAGCTGAATCAAAGCACAGCATTTACAGAAATTTATATATATATAAAACGTGCTTTACAACTTGTTGCCGAATTTTCAATATTTATATCCTATATATCAAAAATATTGGTATTCAGATTACTATATTGTCAATTGTTTTTTCAAAAAAAAAAAAAAACATTATCAAAGAGTTTTTATTACATGCAGTTTTGAGCTTTTCATCCTGTTTAAGAAAATGGTCTGAAAATTAAAAATAATAATTTTATTTTATAATTAATTTTCGAGTAAATAATTGTAATTACCTGAGTAATTTTTCTTTTCAATTATCTTAATTCTAATAAACGACATGTATCTGTGAATGTGTATGCCAAATACTTGTAACATCTGGCTATAGAAAATTACAAAAAACCTGAAGGTTAATTTTTATTACCAACTAGGGGTTTAAAATTTTACTGAAAAATACTTTTTGTCTGGGTGTAAAATTTTAATGAATTATTTTCATATAAATAAAAAATTATCCAAATTTATGTTGGCAAATATTGGATACATTTGATTGTCGTATGGAGTTGCTATAAAATTGTCTCATCCTTGTTGTATACCTATAAAATCATAAAATAATTTCAAATAAAAATTCAAGAGGGGAAGATGCAGAGGATGAGGATGAGGATGAAGAAGAAGAAGAAGAACGCCAATACTGAGCAAAATTGACACACCATGAAACATTGATGGGAGGTAAAGAGAAATAGGTGCGAATATATATAAATATACCTGATTGAAAATGTGTGGTGGAAGAGGATGATGATGATGATGATGATGATGATGTGGACCAACAAACTTGTACGTGTACTGGGGGTACGTGAATTGCAAGTGAGGTAAAATTAAGGCAGAGGGTAGAAGAGAACATCCATGAGAGAAAAGAGGAAGGCCCTCTTGATATGATGGGGGTAAATATATATAGTGGGGGATAAAGTCGAGGCAAAATAAAGAGAAATATATTAAGGGAAAGAGAGAGAGAGGCTGAGTGAGGGAGTGAGGGAGTTCAACTGATAACACATACTAACATTTTTGTTATATATACAAATATATAAATGTATTTTATACCAACACAATTTTAACACACAAGAGAGGGAAATGAAAGATATAATATAACTGAGGAACCTTTCGTATACACGCGCGCAAAATAGTCGCGCTAACTTGAGCGAACAAGCCGGACGTATTTTAAAATTTTATTCATTTTTTATTTTTAAAATCGTATTTAAATAAATTGAATATTAATTATATAATTCAATAAAATTATTTTGAAAAAAATAAAATAATAAACAAAGTAATTATTATATTATATTAATTTTTTTTTTGCATTTTTAAATTATATTTTTTGTAATTTTTAATAATTTTGAATTAATTTATAATTTTATTACTTTAAGGAATTGGATTTATTAAAAAATTTTTTTTTTAATGGAATTATTTTACGTGAAATGTGTTTAATTAATTTTTTTTTTTTTTTTCTATTTATAATATAATTTTTTTTTTGGAGCTTAGTCATTGATGTGACATCCTGGAATTTGAGACAAAATTGGAATTTGACTGGATAGTCATTGATAAGACAAAAGAAATTTTTTGGAGCTTTTTTTTTTTTTTTTATAGATAGGGTGAAAAGAGAAAATATATAGTGGGCAAGTGATAGAGGAAAGTAAAAAAATAAATAAAATTTGTTGGAAAAAAAATAAGAAAAATCGAGAAGGGCACAAAAGAGGTTGAGATTTGCAAGGAAAGGGCAAAAGACATAAACACATGAGAGAATTGAACGAATCTTTTCCAGTCAAACAAGTCCAATGTGTGTGAATGTGTAGACATATACTGTATTTTTACTTGTCTCTCTTACATATTTGTTAATCTTTTTTTTTTTTTTATCATTTTTACTCAAAATTTAGTGCGACGCGGTTTAGTATATAAATCATTATCTAAAAAATAATTATAATTTTATATATATTTGCTTGTGAAATCGTGAATAAATTTTATAATTTTTATTATCGGTAAGTTTTTTTTTTTTTTTTTTACCTCAATTCTAATTTTATGATTATTTTTTCATAGTTTTGATTTGATTAAAAAAAATACCTACTCATTAGATTTTTTTTTAATGAAATTTTTATATTGAATTTTTTTTTATGTAATAAAATTTTAATTAAATTTTTTTTTAATATATAATATCTGTGGATTTATGCATCTTGAAAGCAGCAAAGTTGAGCTGGCCGGGAATCGATTTTACCACGACGAGACTCGACGACGTCGACGTGAGGAAAGGTGGGCACATTCCACAGGGAGAAACAGGGAGAGACTCATTGTATAGACAATTTCTCCTTCTAAAAAAAATAATATAAAAAAAAACAACTTGTCTCCCTTTTCGGCTTCAAGTCGATTATATTCTCAATCGTTATATATATATAGTCTGAAGTATTTTTTAACAATTTTTTTTTATTATCCTTTGCAAAAAAAAATTTTTTTCAACCCGGTTTTTTACATATATTTTTTTATTTATATCCTTTTTTTAACTCTTTCGAAATTATTTCTATACATCGTCACCCATAGAAGGATTTAACATTAAAAAAAAAAAAAAAAAGACATGACTGAGAAAATATATATATTCTACAAGTTCAGTGAACGTTGTCGAAGTTAAATTGTAATTTTTGAATTTTGCCGCGCGCGGGAAAATAAATAATTTGAATTGTATATTATATTGCTATGAAGAAAAAAATATTTTTCAAAGTTAAACTTGATGATTATTTATAAAATTAATTAATTATTTATTTTATAATTTAAAAAAATATTGCAAACAAGTGAAAAAACTTTTTATACTAATTTTAATTTTATATGCTGAAAAAAAACTAGAAATTTATTTTGTTTTTTTAACTTGAATAGATCATGAAAAACTAAAGATTTTCTAAGGTATAAAAGTGTAACATTTAGTATGACTCTGTATAAGTGCAAAGGTGGAGAACAAACCGAGTAAATTGACACTCAACAAACCGTGTTGAAAAGTAAAAAAAAAAAAAAAAGAAAAAAATTTATATAAAAGATGAAAAAAAAAAAGATAAGAAAAAGTCGAGAGTCTCGAGAGGGACTCTTTACTTGATTCGCCTCTTTTATTTTCGTTTTTCATATACATTTATATCATCTAAAATTGAAACTTGAATATAATAAATATTAAATTTAAATTCTTTATAAATAAATGATAAATTTTTAAAAATAAACATATATCAAATACAAAAATAGAAATATAATTTTAACAATACATAAAACACGTGGATTTTATTTTTGATCCACGTGGCAATATTTCCTTTGGGGAAAGAATAAGTAGACCTTCAAAGTATATGATAGTTGAAGAAGGTCGACAGTGGTTGAGATGAAACGATCAGCACAGATAAACACTTGGGTACTTTGACTTGTACCAAGTTGGCTTGTTGTTCAACCGACAAGCCCTCAAGGAGTAAGTCTAGCCTTGCTCACTTTAACCTTTGATACTTGATCATCACCCAAGGGAATTTACCCAACTGTTGTTTAACCTTTTTTTTTATTTTCTCTTTATCCAATAAAATAAAAATAAAAAAATCTGATAAATCATATCAATGTTTGAACAAATACTCAAAGCTTCAAGTATATTTACTCTTGACAATATTTAAAACAAAAACTTTATTTACTTTTATTTTTTAAATTAAATGAACAACAAATATATACAAAAATATTTTTATTTATTTTTTTAAAGATTCTGAAGAAAGTAAATGGAATATGTTAATAAGACAAATTAATTTTAAAAAAAGAACAAACATTTGGTATAAAAGTGAATTAGCAATTCGAAATGGGTATTGTATTCTTGGTTGGTGTGGTAGTACTCATCGTCGTTCTCATCATTCGATGAGTATCCTTGACTTAATGAATTTTCAACGCTTTATGGGCGAGGCATTTTGCACAACTCCCACCAATTTATATATATGTATAATATACCTGTTTAAAAAAACACTTCTCTCCACACTTTTTTTTTTTTTTTTTTTAATCTTCCATAAATTTTACCTGACAAAAAATTTACACATTAAACAAATTATTTTTTTTTTCTTTTTCAATTATATATATAATATTTTATTTCTTATATTTTATTGACTTTTTGATTTATTTTCTGATTAAGGGTAGAACTATATTGTTGCTGATTTAGAAACCTCATAAAACCAATATCAATATACACACGAAACCCATGAAATGTTAAAACTTTTAATCAAAATAATATTGTAAATACAAAAAATAAATTATTTATTATTTTATTATTATAAAAATTTATTATTATTTATTTGATTTAACTGATTATTTATTTAAAACATATAATATTAAAATTATACCTTCGTGGTGGCCCTGACTTGTCTTGGTTATATTACTTGTATTACTTGTTATCAAGGTTTACGATGTAAAAATAAAATTGCAAACTGCAGAATGTAATTTTAAGATGAACGATAAATTTGTCGAGGTCATAATGGTGCCCAACATGTCTGGCTCAAATTTAAAAACAAAGAAAAATATTTTAAAAAACAATTTAACTTGAAAATAATAGATCAAAAAATAATATATACAAAAAGTGCATTTTATAATAATTAAATTCCGACGGAAAAATTGCTGGATGGTTTTTTTGCTTCAGGCGACATTGTAATTTAAAAATAAAAATTATTATAAATAGATTTAAGTATATAAAAATCGATAAATAATTTATATAAATAAATAACAATGTTTACTGATAGTTTAAACTTTCAAGCTTTGTATATATACATATATTACTTTTATAAAATGAGAAAGGGGTAACTATAAAACTTTAATAATCCTCGAAGTGGCTATCAATATTGTGCACCTGCACCCGAGAAATATTATACTTTATCATCTCAATTTAAAACTCAATTTCCAGTTAAATTATATTGCTTAAATATTTTAAAAAATAATAATTATTATTATTATTAAAATTTATGTGTAATATAAAAATATTTTAATTATATTTATTTTTTTTTTTTATTTTAAATTAATAATATACTCAATTTTTTACTCAAGTTTTAATGACTTGCCTTTTTTTTTTTTTTTCATTTGCTTTTCAAGAAGAAAAGAAAAAAAAAATTTATAATAAATGAGTTTTAAAATGAGAAATAATTTATCAAGGTTTTAAAAGTTTTTTTTTTTTCTATGATAAATTTGCCAAGTTATATCGAAGAAAAATATTCATTCAAAATTTTTTATTTATTTTAAAAAAATTATATGTAATATAATAAAATGATTTATTATATATTATAAATTTAAATTATTAATAAATACATTTTTTTTTTTTTTTTGGTTTTTAGAGTTATCGAAAGATTGCCAGACAAGTTAGTACACCAGACACAGCTTCAGTTGGTCTTGGCAGTCCTCAAGCAGGAATTGGTGGACTTCAACAGCATCAATCACAACAACAACCTCAACAACAACAACAACAGCAACAACAACAACAACAACAACAACAAACACAACAGTCAATACACTCAGATTCCATGCAGCAAACTAAAGACAATCTTAATTCAGCTGGAAATCAGCAAACAGTAACACTTAGAAACGGAAATCCACCACCACCAGTTGTATCAATGGTAAGTTATAAATATATATCATTTTTTATTATTTGATAAATTTACAATTCATATATTGTTTTAATAAATAGTTTATAAATATATTTTCATTAATAATCTGTACCAAAATAACATACACAATAGCTTTTAAAATATTACATAAAAAATTCTATTATCGGTTCGTCAATTTTATTATTCAATTTTTTTTCATATCACCATTTTACTTGTCAGGTTATTAAAAGCTCTCTCATTAAATATACAATTCATAAAAAAATTAAAAAAAAAAAAAAACTGAATAATATATATATAAAATTTTCCAACAAAAATAATCAAATTTACATTGTTAATTTTATAAATAAATTTCCATTTTCCAACAATTTTTACCATCTAGAAAATTAAACTTTAGCCACTCTACTCTAAAATTTATACATTTTTTTATTTTTATTTTATTTTTTGTCTCTTGTTCATGGTTGTCCCTGGCAACCTTAAGTAATATTTGCCTCATGCATAAGAAAACTGCAAAGAACGTAAAAGGTACTGAGGGTGTACTCTCAATCAAACCAATATATTCATATTTATTCTTATAGCTATATATTTTATTTTTTGTATTTTTTAAATATTTTATAAAAAATGAAATTTACAATATCTAAAAAAATTTTTACAACCGTCTATTACATTTTTTCATTTTTTTATTTTTTTTTTGTGGCAAAGTTTTTACCTTCACATCATCCCCCGTTGTTTCTCTTTCCTTTTAAATTTTCTCTTTTGCAAGAATGCGTATATATTTTTTTCTCTTTTATTTTTATATAAAAACTGTCTTTCTCTTCTCGTCGTTGCTTGGCGGTTCCTGTTCCTGCGGGTATTGATTCGCGTTGGCGGTCACCGCCCCCGTCGACGTCTGCCACTGGTCTATACTATATAACACACCCCCTTTTTTTTACTATCCTATATATACATATAACAGGTAATTTTTTTTAAACCCTTTTTTTATTATTTATTCCTCAATTTATTTTTTTTTATTTTCATTATTTATTATTAATTAATTTTCTTTTTTTTTCTGTTTTATTTTTGATTGATAGTCGGATTATAATATATCATAATGCATTTTTTGGTTCAATCGAGTAAAATATGTTTATAATTTTGGTAGATAAATGTACAACCACAATACTTGAGTGAAAAATTTTACCCCAAAAACACAAGAATATATTGGAAATTGCGTTGAGCCACTGAAACGCGGTTAAAAAGGGGTTGAAACACGTGACAGTGGTTCTCTGATTTTGTTTTATTCAAATGTTGTATTTAATTTTTTTTTTTAAATTCATATAAATAAATATTAATATTAATTGAAGAATATATGTGTCCAAAACTATCTGACTATACATAGACCAACACCCCTTAAAATAAACTAACATACCCAGGTCAAAGTAGATATCTTAAATACCGGCATTTACTTTACTATTTACCACAACATACCCTCAACAACAGTCTCAACATACCAAAATGAAATTCAATGTTAAATTCTGCTACTTTCTGCACTTTTCCAAAATACCATTCCTCCAACTTAAATTACAAAGTTTTATCATTTACATATACTTATATACAATACTGTCAACTGTTGACTATTTAATTTTCTTGGATAACTTTTATCAATTAATTTATTAATATTTTTAAATAATTTTATAATTATATTGTTAAACAAGAGTAATATATATGTTTCAATGTCCATTGAGGGTTGTTTTATCACTAAAAACATTGTGGTAGGTCAGAATGTAAAGTATAATTTTTTTCTCACAAACTTTATTCTCCATCATGAGCGACATTGAAGAAGGAAAAAGGTCTACTACCTCTGAAATCTATATACATATATATAAAACACAAGTCTGGACGATATCACTAACTGGGTCTCTGGCTCTTTTTGCAAGGGTGGTTAAGGAAATGGAAGTGTTTGAGTACACTTGGCTAGACACCCACTTTATTTCTATATACAAAACACAACTATGTACAAAGTACATATATATATACATTTGTGTTTTTCAATGCTCTCATTTGCTATCATTACATGACCACAAATACCAATTCATATAACCACTTGCGGTGACGAGTTTGTACATTTCAAACAACACATTTACTATCACTTTATACCCTCTTTGTATATTTTCATCCCTTTTTTTTTTTAGACCTTGAACTTTATGCATATGACTTTATCGTTTCAATTTTTTTTTTTTTTTTTAAGAGATCTTTATAATATTTTCAAGTAAATTAAAAATCAAAAGATTCTATTTTTTTGCTTTTAAAAAATTCAAATTTGAAAAAAAAAAAAAATGAATTAAATATAAAATATCTACCTATTATTTTAGTTTAAAATTTATCAACTCTATTTTATAAAATTTTTTGCCAGAAAAAAAATTAATTTAAAATTGAAATAAATTATATATATTTTTAATTAAAAATAAATAAATTAATATAAAAAATATTGTAATAACGTGTTATGGTTTATCGTGCTTGTTAAATGACATCCGAGATTCAATCAGTGTACATTGAATTATGGTATGGTAATAATCCCTCCCGGGTGTGTCCTAAGCCAAGAACGGAAATGAATTTTCCCGGGTCGGTTAACACTCTCATGAAAATAACCAAAATCCCTTGGCTCAATCTACACTCATGAACAAATGACTTTATATATCCTATGTACGATGAAATATGAAAAAAATAAAAAAAATAAAATAAATTTAATTATATTTAATCGAAATTTTAATATAATAAATTATAAAATTTTTATCATATAAATGTAAAATCATTTAATTATATATGAAAATAATTATCATAAATTAATATTTGCATTTGAAAAGGTCGTTAATTATTGATGGTGATGATGGTTACCAGTCGACAATAAAATAACAGAATATATAATCAACTAATATTACTAGTTTATCATTTTCATTATATTTACCAAAGTTATTTCAAAGATATATATAGATAGATATATTGAGATATGAATAATAAATTGTTTCAAACTTTATATATAATTTATATTCTGAGATTTTGGTTATATATAATATTATATACTAACAAGTAACAATGGACATTGAAAATTAGTTTTAATTTTTATTTTTTATTTCATTATTATTTCTTGCTTTTTATTCAAGCAGGAAACATCTTATTAATTTTTTAACAATTTGATTTAATATATTTATAAATTAAATAATTACATTTATAAAATAGACAATTTATATACAACTCTGATAACTATATGTTTGTTTGATTGATCATATTGGTCATATTGATCACTTTTTCATTGTCAAGTATTTTTTTAAAACATGAGTAAAAAAAATAATCAACACATGAGAATAAATTGTCTCATAAATTATCATAAACAAATAAACATAACATTTAGAAATTCAATTAAATATATTCAAAATTAAATCAGTTAGTAAAATAAAGTTTGACTGAATATAATATTCTCGAATATTCATGAAATGCATAATTTTAAGTAAACATAAACGAGCTGTGAAATTAAATATTATAAAATTGAAAAAATTAAAAAATATTTTCATCTCGTAAAAATATAAAACTACTTATATACATATATATTTTATTTTTATAATTTTATCATTTATATTTTACATTAATTTTAATTATTATAAAATTTAATTTAAATTCATCGAAACGAAAAACTTGGTTTAAAAATAAATTTTATCTTACCCGAGATAAATGTTTTTTTTTTTTAAACATTTTTAGCAGTGAATAATAGTCACACTCCAGAGAACATATATAATGGAAAATTCTTGTTTATTATTTTTGTGTGTAAAGATAAAAAATACAGGTCGTAATAAAAGATATATAAAAATGAATATAAATAACATTAAAAAAAATAAAAATTACATTTGAATATAACTATTGTCATTGCATTGAATTGGGGGGTTGTGAGAAAAAGATACAAAAAATTTTTTTAGATATTTTAATGTGTGAAAAGTTGTTGTTTTTTATTACTCTTTTTATTTATTTATTTTTTTGTCTTTCTTTGGTTGTACAAGTAGAGTTAAAAACGAGCTGAATTTGTTGGTAGATGGTGGATGATTGTGAAAAGTACACAGTAAAAAAAAGTTGGTAAATTTAACAAATTCAGTTTGTTAATTTAGGTCCACCAACAAAACGTTTGTTAATTAAACAAACATTTTATTTGTTAAATAAGGTCTACCAACAACTGTTTGTTAATTTTACAAATTTTTGTTTGTAAAATGAAATTTACAAACAGCTGTTTGTTAATTTTACAAATTTTTGTTTTATCAATACTATTACCTATAGAAATATAATTATTTGAATTTATATTTAATGTTTCACAATAAACTTTTCTATTATTCCATAATTGTAACATACATTTTTGATGACGATTAGCCAGTGTATGTGCTATGTCTTTAAAATTTTTTAACTTGTATACGAAACTTTTTAAAAATCCATTTTTACTTTCGTATCTCATGGTCCAATAAATTCTTGGTGGTCCCATTTTAGTTATAATCATTGGAAAATGTGTTATCAAATGATCTTTCAAATATTCTTTTTATTTTTACATTAAATTTGTTGTTTTATTTTTACATTATGTAACGAGTTAGATTAACAAAAAAAAATTTGTAAAATTAACAAACAGAGTTTGTAAAAACATTTTACAAATTTTTTGTTTGTAAAATTAACAAACGGAGTTTGTAAAAACATTTTACAAATTTTTTGTTTGTAAAATTAACAAATAAAATTTGTCAAAAGATTTTACAAATTTTTTTTTGTTAAATTAACAAACAAAAATTTAACAAACGACTGAAGTCTACCAATTACAAACGAATTACCAACTTTTTTTTACTGTGTAATAGCAATTCACAAAAGAGATATAGGTAAAAATTATTATGCGTTTAAATAAAAAAAAAAAAGTATATATATATATATAGGAAATAAATAAAAAATACATATATATATATATTTACAGTGAGATAAAAAACAAAAAAAAAGTTGAATGAAAAAAAAGAACAAAGAAAAAATAAAAGAAAAAGTTGGAATGTTTTTGCGAGTTGGTATTATGTGGACTTGGAGAACCAAAGCTCTTTTACGTTGCTATAAATTTTCACAGTGCTTTTCACAGTTTTCCCTTTTCACCCTGGATAAAGTGAGATGTATATGAAAAAATAAAAAAAAAAAACATGTATATATTATATACAGTGAATCATGGGGTAAAGAAAAAAAAATACTTGTCGAGCATCAAAGACAGTATAAACTTTTTAAGGAAATATATCATTTTTTTATTATTTTCATATTTATATATTTATTTATTTTGTCAAACAATATATAAAAACAAAAAAAATATATATCTTTTATATTTAAAATTAATGATTAAATGATAATTTTAATTTTCAGTCTCCAGGTGTAATGCCATTTTATGGAGATACTGGTGCTGGTTTTCGACCAGCACCTGGTTTTGCAAATCCAGTATGGCATCAAGGTGTAACACCAGTTGGAGCTGTTACTGTTGATGCAAATTCTGGTGCTTGGCCATCTCAACAATTTATTCAACAATTACAAGGACCAAATCAAATTGAAGAACTAAGGTATCACACACAATACAGTGCAGCTACACCCTATCATCCCCAGCCAGGTAAATAAAATTTTTAAATGATTTTCAATATCCCATGACAATAAATTATTGAAATTGAAAAAAAAAAAATTATTAATTTATCTAATGTTTTTTAATGTTTTAGTTACTTATCAGCAACAAGCATTTATTGCAACAGATCAATCGGCTTTTCAACGTGCTGGTAGTACAGGACAATACACAATCACGGGACAACCATCACCCCTAGTACCAATTACACCACAAACTGGCGCCCCACCACCCCAACGACCACTCAATGGCCAATTCATGGATCCAGCATCAACACCCGGTCAACCCGTGGGCTATGAACCTCGTCAGGAATACGTCAACGGATATCAGCAACAGGTAAGCTCTCCCTACCTCTCCAAATCTCTTTTAAAATTTAACTAAACAAAATTCATAACTCAATTCCCAAATCATCAACTAAAAACGCTAAAAATAATTTAAAAAAATAAATAAATAAACTATTTACTACTTTTATCTTGGGGTTATTATTTAACTAAAAATTCAAAAAATCCAATGGAAATGGAACGAAAAACAAAAAAAAAAAATAATAAAAATACTAAACTCCTCGGTATGGTATGGTAAAGGTACGGATTAATTTTAAGTTACAGATCGAATGATCCTCTTTTCAGGACGTTACGATGGCACCGCCGCCCTCGACAACGCCCACAAGTCGAAGTAGCTCAGTTCACATGGATGGACAACAACAGCAACAATCAAATCAACAACAAAATTCACAAAATGACACACAAGTTAAAGGATTTACAACAATAGGAACAGGAAATGTATCGGGAAACGAGATGCCTGGGTATCCACATCAACCGGCCCCACAGAGTTCACACAACTCTAACGGATATCCAGGCTACATTGAGTTGGGCCAACAGCAACAACAGCAACAACAACAACAACAACAAAATCAATGGCAAGGCCAAGGTAATAATAATCAACAACAAACACAACAGGCTCAACAACAAATGCCAAGACAAACATCTATATCAGATGCAAGTCAATCGCATTTATGGTCTGATACAAATACAAGTACAAATTCAAAAATAGAAAATTCAAATAATGGTATAACATGGCCTGACAATCATTTACAACAACAATTACAAAAATCATCGATTGTTAATGAACAAAATATACAAAATCAACAAGAATTATCGAGACCAGGTAGTCATATGAGTTGGGATAATAATAGTATAAAGGAACCACATACACCACAATCATGGACTGAACAATCTGATAATTCTCAATTGCAAAATCAACAACAGGCTAATTGGCCTCAACAAAGTCCAAAAACTCGAGATAATCAAAATTCTCGATTAACACCGTCCACTCAACAACAACAACAACAACAACAACAAAATCAACAGCAGGGCTGGCCCCAGCATTCACCAAAAATTGCAGATCAACAACAACAACAACAACAACAAAATTCTCGAATGACACCATCATCTAGTCAACAACACTGGCAACAAGGTAGTCCTGAAATACAAGGAACAAATAATAATTCAAGATCAACGCCATCAGCATTACAACAACAAAATCAAATGTCCTGGCCGGACACACCAACTAGTCAACCAAATTGGTCACCAAATAGTATGAAAAGTGATGGTAGTCAACAACAGCAACCACAACAGTGGAATGATTCACAACCAAGTCCAAGAAGAACACCAACTGTATGGCAAGGACAACAACAAAAAAATCAAGATAATAATAAAACAGATAATAATCAAATGAATTGGTCACCAAATTCAACAGATAATAATACAACAACAAATTGGGGACAACAACAACAACAAAATATAAAACAAGAAATACAAAATTCTGATGAAAGAATTAATTGGCAACAACAAAATAATGATAAACCAAATAATTATCCAGATAATAATCAAGATCAAACAAATCGTGTTAATCTTAATTCACGTTTAAAATCGATGATATTAAATAAACAACAACAGCAACAACAATTGCAACAACATCAAATGAATCAAGCTGAACAGCAGCAGCAACAACATCATCAACAACAACAACAACAACAACAACAACAACAACAACAACAACAACAACAACAACAACAACAACAACAACAGCAACATCATCAATTGAATCAAATGAATTCAAATATTGGATCAAATAATTATCCAACAGATGATAGAATACGTGATTCACATGAAAATAATGATAAATTACAAGATAAAAGAAATGAACAATATTTAAATCAATCAGGTATGATGTCAATGACACAAACAAATGAACAAATGACCGGTAATTTTTTATTGCATAGCCACCACCACCGGGCCGATAGTTTGCCCGGAGGTGGTGGCTTATGGGAGTGGACAGGAGGAGGAAGAGAAAGAGATGGTGGTAACAACAATAACAACAACAACAACGTGACAAATAATAACGATAATAGTCATAATAATAATAATAATATTAATAACCATAATAGTAATAATTATAATAGTAATAATAATAATAATAATAACTGTAATAATGCCGATAATCAAACCACTCAAATTATACCAGAGACTGGTATAACAGCAATTCAAAATTTTATGAAATATCGTATTGATGATAAAAATAAAATATTTGATAATGAAGATAATAAATCATTTCATCAACAATTAGGTATAATATCAAATGATGATAATACTGATAATTTAACAATGAATAAAAAATTAATATATGATAATGAAAAAAATCAATTAATTAAATCACAAATTAATCATAATAAAAATAGTAATAATAAGAATAATGATGATGATGATGATAATAATAATAATAATAAATCTGATGTTGTTATATTTGATTCAAATATAAATACAAATATAAAAAAAGAAACACAAGATTATTGTCAAAATGATGTTACTGATGATTTATTAAAGAATGATAATAATTCAACAAAAAATGTAATAATTAAAATTGAACAAAATGAAAATGATGATATTGAGTATAAGTTTCGTGGTGATGGTGAAACAGAAAAACATTCACGTGATGGTTGTTGTCAAGATCTTCAAAAACGTGATGAAATAATTGCTGATTCAGATAATACAACAAATAATGATGTTAAAAATGAAACAACAAATTTAAATGACACAAAAATATCAACAACACTAGTAACAACAACGCTTCAATCATCAATGACAACAACAACAGCAACAGCAACAGAAACAATGGCAACAGCAGTTACAACAACTTCTACAGCAACAGCAACAACAACAACAAAAGCCAAAACAACAGCATCAACAATGACTGACAGTAACAAAAAACAACAGGATCATCATGATAAATCGAAGACTAATGTCCGGATGGAAGTACCTGAATGTGACTGCTTTCCTGCTGATAAATGTGAGTTGCATTTGTGTTTACAGCACAACAACACTAACATTGAGAGAACACACTAACAAATAACTTTCAATAAACTACAACAACAACAACAACTAAAAATTACAAAATATAAAATATGTACAAATGAAACAAACAATTAGGGAAAAATAAAAAATAATGGATGGTGGTGGGGTTTGAATGGGTTAATTTAAAAAAAAAAAAAAAAAAATTAAACAATTAAACAAAAACAAATTGGGGAAAATTGGTAACATCGTCTTATTTTTTTGTTTAATAAAAATAACATAATTAAACAATGTACAAAAAATAAAAAACAAAATGAGTCGATGGTTATAAGTAAATTGTGGTTGAAACCACCAAAGGTCCACCGGAGCCTGGGTCATTCTACACTCATCTTGGTGCTGCAGCGAGTCTATTGGATCTTCGTAATGATCTGGAGAGAAGAACAGGCCTCAAAGGCAATGCAATTAGATTCGAGAAGGTAGTTTATACTGGAAAAGAGGGCAAAACCACTCAAGGGTGCCCAATGGCTAAATGGGTAAGTTTGAAATTTAATTATATATTATTTATTGATTATTAATTTTTATTTATAATTAACTGTCTATCGTACTATATTTTATGTATAAATATTATGTATGTATATTGTATATTGAATTTTAATTAATAATTGATTTTCTATTTATATATAGATACTTAGACGTTCAGGATTTGAAGAAAAAATATTATCAATTGTCAAACATCGTCAGGGTCATAAATGTGCAACATCATGGATTGTTGTTGCAATGGTTGCTTGGGAAGGTGTACCAACACATGAAGCTGATAAAATATATTCACTTCTTTGTCATAAATTAAATCGTTTTGGTCTTCCAACAACAAGAAGATGTGGAACAAATGAACCAAGAACATGTGCATGTCAAGGTCTTGATCCTGATAATTGTGGTGCTAGTTATTCATTTGGATGCTCTTGGTCAATGTATTACAATGGATGTAAATATGCACGTAGCAAAACTGTTAGAAAATTTAGATTGTCAGTTAAATCTGAGGTAATTTTTCTTTTTTTTTTATTTAATTGTTAATTTATTATTTTTAAATGTAAAAAGAAATGACAATAATTTTTTTTATAAATACGGAATAATAGGAAGAAGAAGTTGAAGAAAAAATGAATGTACTTGCAACATTGCTATCACCATTGTATTTGAGTCTTGCACCTGAAGCATTCAATAATCAAACCCAATTTGAACGTGAAGCAGGTGAATGTCGTCTTGGTTTTAAACCAGGAAGACCATTTTCTGGTGTAACTGCTTGTATGGATTTTTGTGCACATTCACATAGAGATTTACATAATATGAACAATGGTTGTACAGTGGTAAGCATATCTATATTTTATCTATAAAAAGAAAAAAAAAAACATGTTAAATATTAATTGAATTTTAATTAATAAATTGTTTATTTATTTATTATTTTTTTCATTCAATTTAAAGGTTGTTAGCCTCACAAAACATAGATCAGTATCAAAACCAGAAGATGAACAACTTCATGTATTACCACTCTATGTAATGGAAGACACTGATGAGTATGGATCAAAAGAAGGTCAACAAGAAAAAATAAAATCTGGTGCTGTTGATGTATTAACAAAATATCCTTGTGAAGTACGTGTACGTTCAGTACCACTTCAACCATGTCGACGTCATGGAAAAAAAAGAAAAGAGGAAGAACCAGAAACATCATTAAGCAAACAAAAAGATATGCCTAATAAAAATGTTATTAAAATACAAGATTCAAGAGTATTACCAAATGTATATCAAGATCAATCAAGAGTTCAATGTCACTCTAATCATCCTCAACATCAACAACTTTCTTTAGAAATGGCTTCAATGTTTGAAGGAATGGATGCACAACTACAAAGTTCTCAAGTATCATCAACAGTTCTTGACAGTCCAGTATCAATGTATCAAAATTGGGGTTATCAAAATTCAGATCAACAATGGAATCGTTCATCTGCTTGGCTTGAACAAAGAAAAAATAATTGGTTAAATCCTTGGGGTGATTATTCATTTGGTAGTATGGAAAGAGATACAAAAGTTGATCCTGATAGTACAAGTCTTGATGATAATCGACCAAGAAGTAATATGTCTCAAGATGATCATCGTCCGAGATCACAAAATTTACCACATTCAACAGTTGAATCACCTCGGGGTAATTATCATTCACCAAGAGGTCATTCAATGTCACCAAGAAGTTCCCATCCAAGTATAACTGGTTCAGATACATCTTATATAGCATCACCTCAAGCACTCTCAACACCACATGATATTAAATTGGCATCACCAAGAAGCTCTGGTTATCCTGGAACACCAAATAGTGATATTGTTAATTTTACAAATAATAGTAATAACAATAATTCTTGTCATAATTGGACTAGTAATAGTATTGAACAAACTAAACAAAAAAATACAACATCAAGAATTGGTTATCAACAGTCATTAAATTTAGATCAACAAAGAATTTCATCACCTAGAGCACTTGATCCTTCTAATCAAATATATGGTAATCATTCAATGGAAATTCAAAATAAAAAAAAATTGACATCACCAAAGAGCCCACAATATTTACATGATCCAAGAAGTACTATTCAAAATACTGGTAATATTAATAATTCTTCAAATTCATATCATCATACTTCACCAATGCATTCTAATAATTCAGAGTATCAAATACATGGTAATTATTTACAAAATAATCAACCACAAACTTTAATAAATAATCAATATAATTCAGAACAATTTACAATGACAAATGATAATAAAAATCGTCAAAATTCAAATATTGATTTAAAAAATTTTAATTATCCAAATACATCAGATACAACTGTTTCAAATTGTGCTGGTAATTGGAATGCATTAAATACATGGAGTACTGAATTTTCTAAAACTGAAAATCAAATACAAATGCAAGAAAATATAGTACAAAAATCAACAACATATACAGAAACAACATCGAATAATCCATCACCATTTAGAGTACCAAAAGGTCGTCCACCGTCCACACCTGAACGGAATCAAATACCGTCCGAAAATACTTATCAAAATTATAATAAAACATTTTTAAAACCACAAGAAACAAAACAAGAAATATTATATCAATCTGATAATTATACAAATCATAATCATCATCATAATCATCATAATCAACATAATACAGAATATAATTCAGTTACAAATACAATAAATCAACAGAAGAAGCACAATATTGGATGGAATGATGGAATTGGTCATCATGGATTTCCATCACAGTATGGATATCCATCATATACAAATAATTGGGATGGCATAAATTATCATCAGCCATATCATCAATCAACAGAATATTCACAATTGTATCATCAACAACAAAAAAGAGATCATCATCATCATCAACAACAACAACATCAACATCATTATCAAACACAGTATCCATATCAATCAGTACCATCATCACCTTATCAAGGAATTAATACATCTTGGAATAAAAGTTGGGAAACACCAAGATGGGATATTTATGGATCATCACCATATTATCCAGTTGTACCAGATCCATCACCAAAATCAGAGCCACTTGGTGAAGTTGCTGATTTTGCTAATAATGAAGAATGTTTTAAAGATTCACAAATGGGTGGTGTTGCTATTGCTCTCAGTCATGGTAGTGTATTATTTGAATGTGCTAAACATGAAATGCACTCAACAACAGCATTAAAAAAACCAAATCGTTTGAATCCAACAAGAATAAGTCTTGTATTTTATCAACATCGTAATTTAAATAGACCAAGACATGGCTGGGATGAATGGGAAGAAAAAATGAGATTAAGAAAACTTGGTATAACACAGACAACAAAAACAACAACATCAGGAACTACAAATACAACAACTCAATCATCACCAATTACAACAACTAGTTCAACAACAACAACTAGTTCAACAACAACAACAACAACGACTATAAGTGTTCAAGAAAAACAACAACAACAACAAGAACAAGAACAAAAAGAAAAAACACAATCACCAGCACCACCAGCTCTAGCTCCACCACCACCACCATTACCACCTGCTTTACCGCATATTAGTGGTGGATCAAATTCACAATACATGCTGAGTTCACCAACTTACACAACTATGACCTGGACAACGTTGTTTCCCATGCATCCATGTATGATTACTGGACCCTATCAAGAGGGTGGTGCTATTGGATAAATAACAAAACATCATCGTCCTTTTTGACAAATTTTAGTAAATCAATAATATCATATTTATTTCAGGGAATAAGTAAAAAAAAAAAAATTAAATTAAACAAATAATGCACTGCCATTTATTTATTTTTTTTCTTAATAAATTAAAAAAAAATAAACTCGAGTATATAATGACAAAAGTAATAATGACAAAAATATAATCCAATGTGCTCGATTGATAGAGCTTCCTGTTTTTTATATTAAAAAATAAATCTTTCTAGTGTGATAAGACGATAAGCTGTTGAGAAAATAATTAAATATAAACAAAAAAAAAAAAAAAAAGTTAATAAAATGTTGTACAGATGGTGAATATAGAGGATGACGAGTGCACGTCTGTGTACCCACAAATAAAATAATAATTTAATTTGATTTTCAAGTCAATCAACAGATAATAATTATTTTATGAGCGAAAAAAAAAAAAAAACATATCTCAAAGAGTTATTCCAATTAATTTTTTTTATTCTTTTAAATTAGAATTAAACATAAATAATAAAAAATATATCTATATATATAATATAGGTGCACAACTTTGCAGTTATAAATAAAAAAAATTTTGAGGAAACAAAAAACGTGCACAATGACCACTTTGTATATTTGAAAAATAAAAAAAATAATAATTAATTGAAATTTTAATTGATAATTGACAGTAAAGCTAATATGTTTTCTTAATTTTTTGTACATTTTTTGTTTCGTTAATATTTTGTATTTATTTTTTATCAAAAAAAAAAAAACAGAAAAAACGAAAAAAAAAAAAAAAGTTAATAATGCACGACTCTTTTGTTTTGCACATATCCATCGTACTGAGTTTTAAAAATAAAACGATGATGATAATAATAAATAATAATTAATTTACTAACCACTCGTCAAGTGACGTTTGAGTACAAAGAAACATTTTCTAACAATCATTAACAAAATGCGACCTATTTAGTTTGTTTTTTAATTAAAAAAAAAAAATAAAATTAATGCGCAAAATCTAGTTAATAAATAAATAAATAAATAAATCAATTGAGGTACCTCTTAGATATTTCATGAGTTTAAAAAAAAACTTTAATATGTAAAGTTTTTTAGTATATTTATAATATATTATATATAAATATATAAAAATGCCTAATGGCTATAAATATAATTTAAAGAAAGGATATTTAAAAAATAATAATAAAACATATTAAGTGAAAAACGTGACACTTTAAATATTTAATTTATTTATATTATGATAAATATTTGTATATACTAGGTAACTTTTCTTTTATATATATTTTTTCAAAACACACGTACACAAAGACAAAAAATAATAATAATTAAATAAATTTTTTTTTTAATAATAAATTTGTCCATTGAGCATTTAATCTTTAGTCAACATTCATGTTTATAATAACTAGTGAGGATTAATATTATTATTATTATATAATTTTATTGTTTTATTTGTGAAAAGAAAAAAAAAAAAAAAAATGTTTATTTCATATTATTTATTTATTTGTCACAATATTATTTATACATAATATTTAAAAAAAAATGATAATAACTTAATCAATTCTTGGACAAAATTTAGTTTGATTTTAGATAATTATTATTGATTGATTATTTTATTAAAATTAGCTTTACAAAACGTCGTTAGTAATTTAGTAATCTATACAATAAACAAAAAAAAACAAAAAACATCACTCTTGTCATTTTTAATCTCGATTAAAATATAAATTCGAGATTAAAAAAATTATTATTTTTTATTTTTTAATTGTATAATAAGAACGTAAACCAACAATGACTCCTTATCCCACCTGGAGTATTTTAAGAATCATTAATATATTATCATTCATTTATTATATATAATATAATTACTAATAAAGTCTAATTTAATTGATTATTTCTTAATTAAGTTTTTGACAAAACAAACAAAAAAAAAAAAACAAAAATACAAAAAAAAAAAGTGTTATTGTACTTGTATTTAAAGAAAAAAAAAACAATTATTATTATTATTAATAATTTAAGTGGGCTACGACATAAAAATACTGCATTAATACCAAAAAAAAAAAAAAAAAATAAGAATTATAATATTGTAAATTTCTATTTTGATTTTTATTTATCAATTGAAAATATTTATGACAAAATTTTTTTGGTTAATTAACAGTATTTTTATGCCGACCTAATCTATTCCAAATTTTCGCTATGCTAAGTTCATAATTATTTCATTTTTATTTTAAATTAAAATGTGTAAGGACGGACAGAGTGAGAAAAAAAAGAGAGTGAGAGAGAGAAAGATATTCCAATTAAAATACTCATTTTTTTCTTTAATTTTCAGTTATTTTATTATAATTTTTTCAACTATTGTTTCTCTTACTTTTTTATTATATATAAATGATTTTTTTAAAACAAATTTCTCAGTAAAAATGAATAAAAAAATGATTTAAAAAAAAATAAAAAAAAAAAAAAATGTTTGAATTATATTAAATTGTTATTTCTTATTTGTTATTATTTTTTTTTTATTGTTTCCATAATTTTGATTGAATTTATTTTATTTCTTATTGTTTTTCCATATTTTTTTTTCTTTTGGTTGTTTTTTTTTCTGTTTTTGGTGGTAATTTTTCAACATCATTTCGTGAACGTGTCCACAGACAGTGCACTCTTCCAAAAATTCTAAGTATAAAAAAATATTTATAAATAAATTTTTTAAATATTTAATTAACAATTAAAATCACATACGATGATGCCAAAATAGTTATAAAGATAAAAAATAAAAAAAAAACTTTAGAAAGTAAAAAATATAAAACTATCAGAGTTTTTAATAATGAAATCATTTAAATAATAAATAAAAAAAATGTTTATCAAGATAAAAATTATAAAAAAGAAAAAATTTAATTTAAAACAAAAAAATAGTTAAACAGTTAAATATTGCGATAATATGTGAGATAAAAATAATAATGGTATTTTAAAAAATAAAAAAAATTATGGTTTTTAAAAATGAAGAGTGTATTTTTTCTTCCAATGCCAAAAAAAGATACCATTTTGTTTTATATAAAAAAGAGGTCATGGAAAATCAAGAAAAAAAAAAAAAAAAGTAAATAAATAAAAAATATGTTTATAAAAAAAAATAAAACAAACGAAGAATTAAAAAAATTAAAAAAAAGTTTAAGTAGTATGTTAAGTAAAAAATATGTTTAACATGCAGAAAATGAATAAAAAAAATATTCAATGTATGTCTCGTAAAGAAAAATTGTCCGCCTTACAAAAATATATAAAAAAAAACAGTAGATTAACTGAAAAAATACCTGTAGTTTACAATAAATAAATTTTCAAAAAATTCAATAATAAAATACGTAAAATAAAATCTCAAGTATTTACAAAAAAAAAAAAATTAACAAAGCAATGAAAATTGGAACGAAATGTCCTCCACTGTTTTTTCAATTTGATTAAACAAAAAAAAAAAAAATGCTTCAAGGTAAATTCCATTTGGTACGAACTGTACCATTATAATAATAAATATTTAAATCTACATGCGAAAGTATATTTTTTGAAGAATGATTCAAATGTAATTCAATGAAAAAATAAAAAAAAAAAAAAACTGAATGTTGTTTACTTATGCAACCAGGAATAAGTATATATATAAAGTTATTTTAAAAACAATGGTTCACCAGTATATATATATATAAAAAATTGTGAAGCAATGAATAATGAAAAAAAAAAAAAATATAATACGTTAAAAATTTTGTGATTATAATAAAAAAAAAAAAAAAATGTGTATCAATAATTAAAAAATTAGTATTTCTGGTTGATTTTAAACAATTGTAGAATTGTAGGTGTGTATTGTGGGGTGAATAAATAAATAAAAATATAAAGTATATCTATATATATATATAAAAAATATAAAGTATAATATAAATAAATTACGAAAATTTACACAAAAAGTTTGATTATATATAGTAAAAATTAAATAATAAGAAAAATAAAAATTATGCGATTAAATGTAAATATAATCGCAAATAAATGATTTAGTTATGAATTAATATAATTGAAAATTGATGTACGTTAATTTTTAGAAAAAAAAAACCATAGCATATGTCATAAAAAATAAAACAGAATGAGATGAAAAAAATAAATTATAATTATAAATAAATACATGAAAATTTTGTGAATAAAAAAAAAGAAATCTAGTTGAAATTGATTTAAATTTTTTTTCTCAATACATTTTATCAGATGAACAACTGATGAACATCTTCAAAAACAACTCGTCATTCTTATTACCTTGATAAACTGTTTACTTTTTTATTTCAGAGATGATTTTTTTTATTATGAAAATGATAAAATATCAATTGACAGAAAAATATTGATGTAGCTAAGGATTCAACTGTTTAGTTATGGATTTTAAATTGTGTTTTGCCAAAAAGTAAATAATTTATTTTTTATTTCATACAACTTATAACTAGTCGTTAATTAATATTTAAATATTTGTAACAGTTGTAAATAAAGAACATAAATGAACAACTCTTTACAATATTATCTATGAAATTGTGTGAGCAGCTGATATTGACATGATATAGATTCAACAAAAAAAGATTTATTATAATCTAATCAACTTGTTTGCTTGAATCTTATTTATATCAATAAATTTTATCATATTTATTAACATTTTTATTATTATTATTATTTGAAAAAAAAAAAAACAATAAAAAGCTCTTTATCAGTTAATTATCAAGACTAGTGATTAATGATCAATGGATATACCGAAAAAAATACTGAGAATTTAAATAAGTTTATAAATATTAATAAATTAATAAAAATAAAAATTAACAGTCACAATAAATAACAATGTTAAACTGATAATTTTAAAACAATTTTCAATGATATATTGATTATTTGATGAACTTTTTAATGTTTCAGCAATATTTTTTAATAATCCATTGACATCATTTTCACTAAAAAAATTATTAGCTGCTGTTTTTTCATATGTTAAAATTTTTTTTGATGAAATTTCTGGTGGATTATGTGGTTTCCAGTCACCACAACGTGGAAAATTATCTGGTACTGGTGGCATTTCTTCATGTTCACCAATTTTAAAAATAACCATCATTCCTACCATAGTATGATGTTCTAAATGACAATGCATCAGTGAATATCCTGTAAATATTAATAATAATAAATAAAATATAAATTTATTTTTACTTTTTAAATTACATAATTATTGTTATAAATATATTTACCAGGATTTGATGCGTGAAAGCGAATTATAGTATAACCACCATCTGGTACAGTAACTGTGTCCTTGAGTGGTGCTCTTTCAAGATGACGTTTTATTAAACCTAAAGAATCAAGTCTTTGAACTTCCTTGACTGTAACATTTTTTCCAACTTTTGCCATTGAAATAACACGAAAATTATGACCATGAAGATGAAATGGATGATTTGCATCAAATGTTATACCTTCATCAACTAATATTATTTCAACAACACTATTTAATTTAACTTGTAATACATGTGTACATGAACAAAATGTATTTTTACAATTTTTAACACTACTTGAATTACAAAAATTTTCATCATTTATTAATTCACGTTGTGATAATAATGGAAAACTTGGTAATTTCATTGATATATGATTTAATTGTGGTGTATAAACTCTTCCTTTTGTACTGTTAACTGAAAGAAAAAAAAAAAAACAAAATAAAAATTAATAAACAATTAATAGATTCTATATTAATTTTAGTTAAAATAATATATTACCTTGATGAAATCCATAAAGATCTTTACGATGAAAGTTTGAATTGTCCTTGTCATAAAAATCATAAGACAAATAAAATTGATAATCAGGCTTACGAGTATTTGATTCGTCATTTGGTTCGAGTGATTCTAGGAGTGGCATGCTAATTGAATCAAGTGATTCAGTGCCTTTATTTAATGAATTTAATTGCTAAAATAAATAAATGATAATAATAAATATATAATTATTTTATTGTAATAATTAAAAAAAAAACTATTTCAAAATTTTAATTTAATAAATAAAATTATTACTAGAATTGTTTTATTTGGATGTTGCAATGGTATGTCGTAAGCAACATTATCATATGGCTCAATGTCATCAGCACCTTGATAACTTAATATTGCAACTTGATGAGCACTTGTAAATCTTTTATCACAATCCATTAATCCTCTGAATCTCATCCAATAGTTACCCACATCCTGGTCCATCATGACAATAAAATCAAAACGTTCACCCGCATACGTAACAAATGACTCAACTAAAATAGAAAAATAAATAAATAAATAAATTTAGCAATAAAAACAAGATCGATAAAAAATTTCCTCATAATAATTTATAATCCAGTAATAAAAAAAATAAATAAACAACACACACGGATGTATTGATTTTTTTTTTTTTTCATTTAGCATAATTATTTTAATTTTTTGTTTATTAAATAATTTATCATTATTATAATACAAACCTTCAACTGGTTCAATATTATTTCCATCTGTACTGACAATATATATTGTATGATTATCAATTGATACTTCAATTGGACAATTTAAAAATTCTGCATTTATCAAACGAAATCTATATCTAAAACCCTAGAAAATATAAATATTTATTTTTTTTTCTTACAAATTAATAATTTAAAATTAAAATCGAAAATTTAAATAACATTATTATGCAATTATATTTATTAAATAAATCAATAAATTTATGTGTAATAATTTGCATAGTATAATTAAAAAAAAAAATAAATAAAAAATAAAAAATTGCAATATTTTACCTGTTGAACATTAAATTTTTCAAGTGGCATATCTTTAAGATAAGCATCATGACTATCATTTATATTTTGATAACGTCCTAGACCATTAACAAGTAAAGTTGGTGGTTTATTATCACCATTAGAATGATGATGTGCTAAAAATTTATCAACTCCACTCTCATGATCCCAATCAAGTATTATTATTGTATGTTCATCATAATCATAAAGATCATTAAATGGATCTTGTTCTTTTGGTATTCGTACAATTAATGATCCAAATACTCCATCACTTCTTTGAAATCCTTTTTTAAAAAAAAAAAAAAATGAATAAACATAAGTTATATATATAACTTTATTATGAAATAAAGAGAATGTGAACTGGTCTTGGTAATTAATCAACCTGAATGTGAATGCCAAAAATGTGTTCCAGGTGTGGCTGCTGGATAATGATATCTGAATGTTGCACCAGGTGGTATTGGACACTGTGTAACATAAGGTACACCATCCATATATGGTGTTGTCCTATGATGTTGACCATGCCAATGTAAAGATGTACTTTCAGCAATTAATAAATTTTTAACATCAACAATAATTCTATCACCTTGACATACCTTAATAATTTATAATAATTATCATTAATTAGGAAAAATAATAAAGAAAAAAAAAAGATAATTATATATAGTAATTATAAATAATATATTAATATCATAAATTATTTAATTTAATAAATTTTAAGTTACATTTAAAAAAATAAAAATAAATAAATATATAAATAAGTCTAGTTTATTCATCATTATCATCATTTACGCACGAGTGAGTTGAACAATGAGAATACTAACCCAAGGACATTATTATATATTTTAAACTTATTACTTTATATTTTTCTCCTTCACCTTGTTAAATCATTACCACATGATAATAATATAATAAAGTTGAAAAATAAAAAAAAAATTAAAATTATATACATATAGAGTGTTTATTTATGTTTTTTTTTTTTTATTTTATATTTTTATTTTTGTTTAGCATTGGTCTTATGACTCTAGACATATTGCTACATAATATGTTGAACTATTGCAAAATAGATGTATCCATTACATACCATGTTAACATACCTCAATTGATGGTCCAGGCATTTGACGATTAACAACTTGTATTGAACGTTTAATACCATCAACAGGTATACAATGTGGACGATAACAATCTGTTATATTTGATGGACAATTAAAACATGCCTTACTCATTGTTCTATAAGACTCAATGTTAAATGAATAATAACAATCCATGGGAATTTCATTTTTTATACAATTACGACGACAGGGATGTTTTAACCAATCAGTTAAATCAGGCTCATCCGAATAATCAAAATTTAATGATTCTAATATTTTTTGATCATTTTCTTGATTATTTGAATTTATTATTACAGTGGCTAATTATTAAAAAATTAAATAATATTAATAAAAATTTTTTATGATTAATAAAAAATACAATAATTATATTTATATTTTATTTATTTTTTTTCTTTACCATCAGAATTTAATTGATTTCCAGCAATTATTATAAAAATTATCACAAAACTATTGACACTTGAATACATTTTTTTATAATTATTATGAAAAATTTTTATTCTTATTTTCTTTTATATTTATCAAATGTATCAAAATTTTTTATAGATATTTTTTATATTATTGTTTTTTAATGTACTTTGTTTATTTTTTATTTTTTTTTTTAAATAAACTTGACATTAAAATACACATGTAGAAAAATTTAATAAATAATAAATTTATTTAATGATGATGAGGATGATGATGATGGTAATGATGGCAAGAAGCCTGACGGCATACTGACGTGATTCTTCTTTCACCATCACCGATGTAATCGAAATTTGTCTGCCTTGAATGTTTCCCCCCTGCAAAAAAAAAATATAAAAAGAGAGAGACAATTTTAAATTCTGCATTTTCTCATGCATATTTAATTGACTCAAATCATTTATATATCAATCATTTAATAATTATTAATTTAGTATTATTAAGTAATTAGATTGTAAAAAGTATTTCTATTGATACATCAAAATGATGACAAAGTTAAATATTTTTTTGTAAATAATATAGGTATAAATAAATGATAAGAAATTTTTTAAGAATTTTTAATATTGATTGTAAAATTTGTTTATTATTCATTTTATTTTATTTTATTTTATTCCACTTTTTTGTTATTTTAATATTGTGAGATTTAATTCCAAGAAATCTTTTGTAATCCTTCACCTCAATTTTCATGTTTTTTTATTTTTAATTTATTTTTCTCAAAAGGATGTGAATGTTTAAAATCCATTTTAATTATACAATAGATAAATTTATTAATTTATTAATTGATTAACAAGTAAATTTTTTTTTTTTTTTTCTTGTAAATAAATATTATTTATTAAAATATATGAGTTTGATTATATTAATTTCTAAACAATATAACAAGATTAAAGACTGATAATTAAAATTAAAAGAAAAATTAAGATGCAATTTTTATAATCTCAGTTATTTTATTTATCTCATTAAAATATTAGTAACAATTTAAAAAACTTTTTTTAAATTTTATTCAATCCATATTCATATCATTTATTTAAAACATTTTATATTTTGTAATGATTTATTCAATTTTTAGTTTCCTCAATTTATTGTTCTTGTTAATATTTTTAATAGATTTTTTTAATTTTCTTGACAGAAGCTTATTGATTTTAATTATTGTAATATTCATTGAGGTAAATGTTGAAAATAATATTAATATTCTTAACATATTCATACACGTAAATAACTAAAAACAAAAAAAATAAAACACTAAGATAAGTTTCTATTTGAGTAATTGACGTTCAATTATTATTATTATCTTAAACTGTTTGAGCTCAGTGCTTATAAATATATATAGATAATACTTGTATACAAATTGTTAGTTTATTAATAATTATGTCACTGTTGCAAAAAAAAAATAAAATAAAAATAACTTATATTTTTAATTTAAATAAATATTTGCTATATATACCTAATACCCACTAAAACAATTATTTATTCTAATTAAATTATAACTAATTTGTAAAATTGATAATAATTTTTTTAAAAAGATTGCTTGTAATTTTTAGACTTAGTTTTAAAAGAAGAATTCCTTTTTTCTCATATTGTTGATCCAAAAATCAATAAAAATTAAATAAATTAAAGTATAAATAAAAGACACTTGTCTTTAATATTATAATCCAATTGTTTTTCTAATTTTTTTTTATTTTCTATTTAATCTGTGATTTATATACTTTGAACGACCCTTTTGTTCGTCAAAAAATTATAATAAAAAAAAATTTAATTTAATTAAAAGATAATTAAAAAAGAAAATAAATGCAATCAGATATATATAGTTATGATTAATTTATTATACTGGAAATAAATTCTACTTTATTGAAAATAATTACCGCAAAAATTAAAAATAAATATAAACTTATGACATTTAATTATTTCAAAAAACAAATCAATTTTATTTATATAAATAAATGATCTTTTTTTTTTATTTTATTTTTTTCGTACTTGAATATTTAATTTGAATAATTTTTTTTAAATATTTAATTGTTGTTTCAGCGATTGTCGCTAACTTGGTATTTTTTTTTTTTTTTTTTAATCGTATCAATGAAAATTTGTCTTTACGTCACACAAATATGACATCAGTATGAATGTGTGTTGTGATCTTATTTTTCAAGGCCAAATAACGTAAACAAAATAGTAAAAAATAAAATAATAAATTATTATATATATTTAACATGAAATAATAGCAATTACTAGATTGTAAATTATAAAAAAAAAACAAGTTAAAATTAATTTAAAAATCATGGATACTACTGTGATTGGAAGATGTTTCAGCATGTGTCCTGAAAAAGAACGTAATATGTATGTTATTATTATTATTATTGTTGTTGAATATATTTTGCTTTTTGTTATTTTTATTTTTTATAAAAAAAACTAAATGTAATAATTTAAAAAGTAACTTATGTATTGAATTTGTATTCTGACAGGAGAGAACGTGAAGGACTCTTACATGTTTTGGAAATTGATGAAAAAACAAAAAAACAAAAAAGACCAAAATGTGATCCATCTAAAATTGTGAAATGTTTTAGTAGGCCAAGTGCTGGAATGTCTATGACTGATCCAAATCAACTGAGACCTGGACCAGTTCTCATGGTGACACTTAGATATTTATTAACAACGTATGAATATTTTATTAATTTCAAATTTACTTGTTAAAATAATAATAATAAACTAGATCTTATATTATTAATTTTTTTATATAATTTAAAATGATAACAGGGTGATAACACGTACTGATATTAAATGGACACAAATTTATGAATTTATATTTGATAGAATACGAGCAATTAGACAAGATATTGTCATTCAGATGCTTGACATACCAACGAGTATTCGTTTGTATGAGCCAATTGTTAAATTTTATATTTATTCAAATGAAAGGTATTTAAAAAAAAAAAAAAAAACAAACAAGCATCAATCTATTGTTGTTTTTAAATTTTTATTTTATTTATTGTATTTTTGTTTTTATAGATTATGTGAAAAAAGTTTAAATGAATTTGTTCCAAAATTTAATAATGAACATCTTCTTGAGTGTATAAAACAATTGTTAGTTATGTATGATGAAGATGAAAAATATAATTTTGATAAATCATCAATTGAAAATAATGGCAGATTAACAACTGAGGTTTTATATATTTTATTACATTTGGGTGATCAAGTTGCTCTGAGAAGAGGTTTAAATTTACCAAAAAAATACAGGTGATGTATTAACATTCATTTACCTTTCACTTTTCAATAATAAAATCACGTGTTTAAACATATAATAACAAGTATTTTTTTAAATATTGCTTACAGAGAAGAACCATATATTAAAAAGGCACTTAAAATATCTCTTGCATGTCACGTGAAAAATTACGCAAGAGTATGTCGTGAAATTAGAAAATTACCATCACTATTTAGCATCGCAGCTATCAGAAATTTGCAATATATTAGAAGGTATTTGTCATGACTCATGAATATTTAAATATGTCAATAAAATAATTTGATTTAATTTAACTTTTTTTTTCTTATTTTTATAGAGATATTTTTGAAATTATGAGCTGTGCTTATAATAGTCAAAATCAAAAATTTTGTGCCTATAAATTAAAAGAATTATTATTATATGAAGATATGTCAAAATTAATAAATGATTGTAATTTATTTGGTTTTAATTTTAATAATGGAAATGTTACATTTGAAAAAAAAAAATTCAATAAAAATATATTAAAAGTAAGTATTTTTAATGATGAATAATTAGTAATAAATAAATGGAAAAATATATATATATATTAATGATAATGAATTTGTTTTTTTTCTTTTTTTTTGTTAATTATTATAGGCTCATCCAGAACAACATATACCAGATGAAACTCTTCACAGTTTTTTACCAGCCATACTATTATCCAATGAAAATTTTTTTTTCAATGAAAAAAACAAAAATTTACATTAAAAAAAAATAAAAAAATAAAAAAAATAAAACTTTTTATAATAATTATTATTGTGAATCACTTGATGAGCTGCTAGATGAATCTGTTGACATAACTTCAACATCTTCATTTTCTTGTTTATGAGTATTCATGGCAACACTTTGTCCACCCATTGACAAATGGATTTCCCCAGAAGGATGCCAAGCAAACTGGTTTGCTGATGACATAAGTGGTTCTGTTAACGAAAAAAAAAAATATATTAATAAATAAAATTGAGTGAATCAAAATAATATTTCAAGGATATACAATGTTATCATTATTATTATTATTATTATTTTTAAGGAAAAATCAATGATAAATATTATACCTGCTGGATGTCCTGTTCTTTGAAGGTCAGACGTTATTCCCGGATGTGAACCAAGCATTTGACCATTCGATGGTGATTCATTCAGTCGACCCAGGACTCCGAGACGCATTTCAATGTCTAAATAAATAATAGGATAAAAATATATATAAATATTAATTAATCATCTATTTTTAAATATCAAAATGATGATAAATTTTTGATTTTTTTTTATTGAATAAAAAAATGTATTAATTACCAGTTGGATATGGCCTTCTTGGATCACCTTGTTGCCAACTCAATGGTGCACATATTGCATTTGATGCACTTATTCTATGTGAAAATTTAATAAGTTCTTCAGATGGTACTGGTCGTTTATTAGCTCGTGCAATTGATTGTAATTTTTGTTTAGCTTGATAAATTGCTGTTGCTAATATTTGTTCAGCTTCTTTAAGTTGTTTTTGTAATTGTTGAATATCTTGATCTTGTTTTTCAACTTCAGCTTTTAATGCATCCATTTTTAAATTTGTTTTAGCCTGTTCATCAGCTCTTTTTAACATATTTTTTAATTCATTGTCTTTTACAACTAAAAGATCTGTTAATTGTGCATGCTCTACTGTTGATAATTTTGATGTTTTTGGAGCTATTGTATTTTCAATCATTTCTCTAAAAATTCATATAAATAATAATTATAATAGATTTTATATTTGTTTTGAATTTTTATATTAAATAAAGAACTTGTTTTTATTTTTTTCAAATATAAACAAAAAAGAGTTATGAGGTTATGTTTACTGTACTTACTTTGCAATAAGTTCGATGTCATCAACAATTGATATTAACAATTCTTTTGTACTTTTACCACTAGCCATTTTTATATCAATAATAATTTAAAATATAAAAGCAATTATTTTTACAATAAAATATTAAAGTTTAATACAAAAATTATTACAATAATACAAATTACCGGAATTTAAAAAAAATGTAAATAAAATAGTTTTTTCTCTTTCTAAATTTACTAAAGCGCCACTTAAAATGCATTACGAACAAAGCTGGGTGATTCGATGATCTCTAAAAATATTTAGAGTTTCATCCTTTTTATACGTATAAAACGTATGATACTCTATCGAACGTATACAAGTATTGAATTCCTATATTTTTTTAAAACCAAATTTTTTCTATAAAAACACAAATTCACCCTGGAAGAAATTTTTTCCCAGCCTTTTGTCTACCTTTTTCCGAAAATGACCCATGTTGGAGAAAGGTTGGACAAATGGTAGAGCAATTCGTCCGCCATTTCTCCATCATGTGTCATTTTCGGAAAAAAGTGGACAAAAGCGGAGAAACGGCGGAGAAAAATTTCTACCAGGGTAGATATACTAATGCTAACGTAATTTATTCATAAGTATATCTAACAAAAAACAAAAAACAAGTATTTTGTACAAAAAAAAGAGTCAAGTACTCGAAATTGTAGTGAATTTGTAATGTAACTTGTTTTGCCATTAATTAATCTAAAATGTTAAAAAAAAAAAATTATACTTGACCCTGCGTAGTTTTTCCAAAATTAAAAATAAAATTTTAAGCCAACATTATTCAATCTTATGTTTAGCAGGGTCAAGTATTCATTGAAAAAATTTCCAACAAAATTTGGATCTGCAAAAAAATATATATAGTAATTTTTTTTTTTGTTTTTACGTATATTTATAATATTTTTATTAAATTTATTTTTAATACATTTTAATTTTTACCTAAGACCTAAACATTTTGATCATTCATAATATCAAGTATAAACTGATCATCTTCATTATTTAAATTAGTAACTTCTCCATAACAATATATATTGATAACCTTCAAATTCTTAACCCAAAATTCCTTATAGTCCATGCAGCAGCGGCAGGGTTGTTAAAATGGACGGTTTTTGAGTTGTTTACAATTATCCATGGATAAAACGTTTAAAACGTTTAAAACAGGATAAAACGGATAAAACGGATAAAACCCACCTGATCTCTCGTAGGCTCAAACTTTCCCTCTTACCGACTATACTTACACTCTTAACCTGTCAAACAATTGTTGTTTATTTAATAAACATTAATAATAACAAGTTTATAAAATTTATAAACATAATATTTATATCATTTATTTATGAACAAATTTGATGATCATATATTTAAAAAAAAACATATTAATAACAACAAATTTATTTAGGTTCGTTTGTTTGTTTTGGTGGCAGTTCCCAATTTCGCCACTAGATGGCGACGTTTTATACAAATGGATAAAACTAAGGATGTTTTAAACTATGTTTTAAACATAGTTTTAAACATAGTTTAAAACATTATGTTTTATACATTAACAACCCTGAGCAGCGGTGACGCGGACTACGTGTGAGTGGACATCGTATGTGTGAGGATTGACCTGGTGACAATTCAATCGAGGTTCGTCACGGCTACCTTGCGGTGACGAGGTGTCGAGACTTTCCTAGGAATAGGCACTCGAGTACGATTTGCGTAAATAGTCGGAAAAAAGGCGGGCAAAGTCAAAGAAAATTCAATTCAAAAAAATTTGAGAAATTCAGGCGAATGCATCTTTGTATTTGTATATAATATTATGATTGGCTTGTCAATGTAAAAGAAAAATTCATATCAAAAGAGACATGCAGCTGCTAGGACCAACAAAAATAAAAACAAAAAGTAATTTGGTGTGCTCCTACAATCGACTGCTCAAACAGAAAAAAATTAAAAAAAAACAAAACAAATCAGATGACAATGAACAGAAACAAATAAAATCAAAGAAAATTATAAATATTATAAAAAAATAAAAGAAAAAATACTACCATTTTAAAAAAACAATTTTAATTAAATATTTAATTGTAAGATAATATGCTATCTAGTTCTAAAAGTATTAATTAACATAGTTGAAATTATTTGTTAAACAAATAATAATGTAATCAACTAATAAATAATTGATAAAAAAAATTGTTTTTTTTTCAATATATATTAAAATAAATCAGATTAAATTATTTCACCTTATTGACTTTTATTCTACTGTTACACAAAATAGATTTGGCTATAAAAAGTCAAGACTTTTGATAATTAATATAAAAATATACTTATAAGTATGTATAAATAATAAAAAAAAATTTTTTGAATAAGGCGTTAACAAATATCATCGCAGCAAATGAAAAATCACCTTAAAAAGATTACATAGTCATCGTATAATACGGCGACAAGCGACAACCTTGCACACAATTAAGCACTGTTATTCACAATTTCACATACTCATATTTGACAAGAACCACAACAACAAGTCATCAACCCCTCAAGTCAGCAAGAAAATATAATTTTTATTTACTTTTTTGATGGTGTCATTGTTACATCACCGTGCATAATTGACAGTGTATAAAATTATTTTCATTAAATATTTAAAAACTAAACTATATCTGTTATTTATTATAAAAAAACAAAAAAATAATTAACTACGACATCAAAATGGCCGAATTGATTGCTGTTCCGTTAAAAAAACCGTCTGATGTTGACGTTATAAAACCTTTGACAAATGTTATTAAATCAACATATAATTCAAGTACAAATCCCAAGGATTATTCAGATGCAATAACTGAATTTTCAAAATTACGAAATAATGCATTGTGGAGAGCATTTGAAAAATATGAAAGTTCATTGGAAATTATTTACAGGTATGAGTCATTCTTGATGATTATTATAATTTATCTGATTAATCTAATAATTTTCTCATGTCTATAAATAATACTTGAGTTATTTAAATTGTACAATAAATCATATGATTATTTTATTACATTATTTAAATATATTGCAGTTATTATGATCAACTTTGTACTCTTGAGGGTAAAATACCAATTAATGAACTTCAAATTCCATTTAAATGGAAAGATGCATTTGACAGAACAATTTTTGGTGGTAAATTAAGTTTAAGTAAGTAAATAATTGATATTAATAAACAGCTTTAATTAAATTAATATTAATAAATTTTTTTATTTTTTTTTATTTTAATTTACAGCAATAAGTACACTTACTTATGAAAAATTATGTGTACTTTTTAATATTGCTGCATTGCAAAGTTCAGTTGCTTCAACACAATCACTTGACAGTGATGAAAGTCTTAAACTTGCTGCAAAATTATTTCAAGTATGTATTTTAAAATAACATTTAAATATAATCAAATGAATAAATTATTTAATTTATAATTTAATATAAATTTTAGCAATCAGCTGGAATTTACAATTATTTAAAAGGAAATGTTATGCTGGCAATACAACAAGAACCAACACCTGACATGAGCCCAGATACATTAGCAGCTTTATCAGCTTTAATGCTTGCACAAGCACAAGAAATATTTGTTCACAAAGCAATTCATGATTCAATGAAAGATCTTGTTATTGCAAAATTAGCATCACAAGCTGAAGAATTATATGCTGATGCATTAAAATTATTTCAAAAAGAAATATTTCGTTCATTTTGGGATAAAGAATGGGTACCATTAATAACAGCAAAACAATCTGGTTATCGTGCAATGGCTGAATTATATCAATCATCAGTTTGTAAAGCAAATAAATTAATTGGTCAAGAAATAGCAAGACTTGAATATGCTGTTGATTTATTTAAAGCAGCACAATCAAGATCAAATAAAACAAATTTATTTGAAGAATATTCAAATAAAGCACAAAGAAGATTAACTGAAGTTAAAAAAGATAATGATTTTATTTATCATGAAAGAATACCAGATATTAAAAATTTAGAACCAATTGGTAAAGCAATTATTGCAAAATTATTACCAGTTAATAATCCAATGAGTAATAATTTTAAAGATTTATTTGATAATTTATTACCAGTTAGTGTACATCAAGCATTATCATCATATGAAGTACGTCGTACTGAACTTGTTAATACAGAAATATCAAAATTACGTGAAATGACACAAGTTTTAAATACTGTATTAGCAAGTTTAAATCTTCCAGCAGCAATTGAAGATAAAAGTGGTACTGAATTACCACAATCATTAATTGAAAAAGCATTATTTATTAGAAATGCTGGTGGTATAGAAGCACTTGAAACATCAATGAATGAATTACCTGATTTATTACAAAGAAATCGTGATATATTAGATGAAACAGTAAAAATGTTAGATGAAGAAAGAGATTCTGATAATCAATTAAGAGAACAATTTAAAGAAAAATGGACAAGAACATCAAGTGATAAATTAACTGAACAATTACGTTTAAATGCTAATAAATATCGTTCAATTATTGATAATGCTGTTGCTGCTGATAAAATTGTACGTGAAAAATTTTTAAATAATAAAGAAGGTATGGAAATATTAAGTTTAAATGAAAATCAATTATCAACAGCAATACCATCTGGTTCAGCTGTACAAGAAAGTCGTGCTGTACAAAATTTAAGAAATTTAATGGAAGAAGTTGAAACACTTAAAGCTGAACGTGATGTTATTGAAAGTGAAATAAAATCAACATCATTTGATATGAAATCATCATTTTTATCAGCATTAGCTAAAGATGGTGCTATTGATGAACCAAATTTATCAGTTGAAAATATTGGTAAAATATATGGTCCATTAACAAGTCAAATACGTGAAAGTATAGCAAAACAAGATAATCTTATAAGTAATATACAATCAGCACATTCTGAATTTACAAGAGAACAAAGTGGTAGTGGTAGTACAAGAGAAACAATGCTTTGTAAATTAGCATCAGCATATGATGCATTTAAAGAATTAAAAAATAATCTTCAAGAAGGAGCTAAATTTTATAATGATTTAACACAAGTATTAGTTGTTTTTCAAAATAAAATATCTGATTTTTGTTTTGCTAGAAAAACTGAAAAAGAAGAATTAATGAAAGATTTAACAACAAATTTAAGTCATGCTGGTCCAGCATCAGCACCAACAATACCATCACATCATTCATCAGTTCCATCATCAATTAATCAAACAGATTCAAATACTTCACAATTACCATATCCAACACAATATACTGGAGTTATGCCTGTGCCTTATGGAGCATCACCAGCAACACCTTATCCAACATATGTTCCACCACCTATGCCAAATACATATAATCCATATGCAACTATGCCATATCCAATGCAACATGGTGGTTATACACCAGGAAGTTATCCTTATCAACAATCACCCCAACAACAATCATACCAGCACAATCCCTATTCAACATTTCCAAGATATCCTCCTGGACAACAACAACCACCATCACAACAAGGCCAAAATCCATGGTAAAAACAAACTTTGTCAAATATTTTTGATGCTATTATTCATTATTAAACTTTTATTCGACAACGATGATAATTTTTTACTATTGAGTTATGAAAAAATATTTTTTAAATTCAAATTTAGATAATATAATTCAGAATTATTTTTTTCAAGTTATTCATTCCGTTCGCCTGTTATTATTATTTTCTTCCTTCTTTTTCTTGAATCTGTATTTAATAAAATAAAATAATCAAAAAATATATATATATAAATTAATTTTTGACTCAATTTATTAAACTCCATTATAGATGTACAATTTTTTAAAAGAAAAAGACAAAAAAAACATGTTAATAATAATAATTGATTGGAAATTTGTTCTTTTTTTTTTTTTTTTTCAAGGAATCCATGATTTTTAAGTTATAATATTTTTTATATTTTATTATTATTGATAGATCATTTTAAGATCTGGAACGACGACTGTTATTACTTGATGAAAAACTTCTTGATCGTTTTCTTGATTTTTCATCTTTTTTATTTGATTCATCAGATTTAATTTTAGTATTATATTCTGGTGATGATTTTGTTGATTTTTTATCATCATTTTTTCCTTCACTTCTTGATAAACTTCGTTTACTTGAATTACGTGGTGAACGTCTATCATTTTTTCTTGATTTTCTTTCACGACTACGACGATCATGTGGTGAACGATCTCTTGATCTATTATCACGACTTCTTGAGTATCTCTCACGACGTCTATTACGATCTCTAGAATTACGACGTCCACCTCCAAATCTACCTCTTTGAATCCAATTACGTTCATTTGATCTACCACGTCCTCGACGGAAATCAAAATAATTTTGACGTTGCATTCCTGATCCATTTCTACGATATCTATCAAAATTTCTTTCATTGTTGTATTGATTTCGATTGTAATTATTATAATTTTCATTATCAGGTCTGCGATATCTTTTTTGTCCATATTCTTTATCAGGATCTTCAACAAATCGTCGAGGAGGTGGACGATCATTATCATCATCATCATCATCATCATCAGTTTTTTGAACATCATTAAGTTTTACTGTACGATTTTGAGCTTGTTTCCAGTGAGGTGGTGTTCCACTACGTGAACGACTACGAGATGGAGTTCGATATCTCTAAAAATTCATTGACACGTTTAAAAAAATTAACATTATTGATACTAGTTAATTTAATTTTAGTAAAATTTAAACTTACAAATGTTCCTCTGCCTTTAAAAACTCTTCCATTTCCTTTATGACGATTCAATCGTGCACGATCACGACCAAAATTTTGTCTATACTCAGTTTGATTTGAATTATTTGTTGGTCCAGCACGAAATAAAAATTTATTTGCTGGTACATCTGGTATTTCATCAGGATCAATTTTAGTTACTGACACTAATGGATGAAGATTTTTATTGTCTTCTTCTTCATCTTCATCTTCTTCTCCTTCTGATTTATTGTCAATTTCTCGTTCACTGGATTTTGTTCGTTTTTTACTTAAAAAAAAATAAAAAAATAAATAAATAATATTAATAAAATTATTATTAAATAATATATTAATTAAATTAACAATTACTTTTTCTTGTGCTTTTTATGTTTTTTTGATTTTTCATCAGATGAATATGAATCTGAAACACTTGTCTCTCTGGTTTTCTTTTTTGCTGAAAAAAAAAAATAATAATTACAAGTATAATAAATAATAGTAATAAAAAAAAAAAAAAAAAAAATTAAATTATATATATTTTTTTAAACTTACATTTTGATTTAATTTTAAGAACAAGTTCTCCGCAGTTAACAATCTTGGCATCAGTGAGTGGTCGCGACATACGATCAACTTGTAATCCCTCGATGTGTGAAACAATTTCAGTTCCTGACACGACATTGCCAAAGACAACATGGATACTGAAAAATATAAATAAAAATAATTATTAATTAATTTCAGTTTCATTTAAAAATAATAAAAATAAATTTAATCAACTTACTTGTCAAGATGAGGTGCTGGTTGCGTTGTACTACAACAACAAAATTAAATTAAGAAGGACGATAGTAGATGTCTACAAAGATCTGGATATATATTTTCAGTTGTTGTAGAAGTGATGAAAGTTGACCCCCCTGATGGTCATGAACTACATTTTCATGATTATGCAAAAATTGTGGAAATTATTCAACATCCATTATTATTTAACATCCATTGATGCCTATAAAAAATTTCTAGCATCTATTTTAATTTTTAACTATTATTTAAAAAAATAAAAAATAATTCTTGAACAATTTTCTAAAATTTTTTGGCAATCAATTTTAAAAGTTATTTCATTAATGAATTTAATTTACTCATCACAACCCTTTGAAAATAATTAATTTTTATTTTTTTCTTTTTGTTTTTGCTTATAACTAGATGAAAACATTTTAGTATTATAATCAGTATGCTTGTTTTTTTTTTTTTTTTTTTTCTTTAATTTTACTCACATAAAAAACTGGGAACCATTTGTATCTTTTCCACGATTTGCCATCGACAGAAGAAATGGTTTATCATGAATCAACTCAAAGCTTTCATCTTGAAAAATGATATTAATAATGAGTATTAGTTAATTTATTTAATTATTTAATTTTGATTAATAAAAATTGTTTAAATTACCAGGAAATGTTCCTCCATATATTGATTCTCCTCCAGTACCATTACCAATTGAAAAATCACCTCCTTGAATCATAAAATCTTTAACAACTCTGTGAAAAATAGTATCTTTATAATGCAATGGTTTATTAGTTGTTGCACCAATTCCAGCTTCACCAGTACATAATGCACGAAAATTTTCACATGTTTTTGGTTGTTTATCAGCATATAATTCAAATATTATTCTTCCCATTTGAAGTCCACCAACTTCGATGTCAAAAAAAACTCGAGGATTAACTTTCATATTGATGAATTTATTTATTTTTTACAATTAAAAAAAAATGATTATCTTCACTTGAGTCTACAGCTTTGCTTGCCCTGGAATAACAAACATATTTAATCGATAATAATAGAGCAAAAAAAAAAAGAAAGTAAAATATATAACCTCAACGATGACTCGTCAATGAATGTCAAATAATAAAATAGAAAAAAAAGACAACTATTTTAAAAAATTGATAAATAATATTTTAATTTACCTAGATAATCGTTGGTTATTTTGAATTGATTAGTTTTTCATTTGATTGTTAATTTTTAATTGTATAATAATATATGTAAATGAAATAGTAAATTAATGTGTGTGTTGGCGAGTCCCAAAAAAGAGTTTCAATATTTACATTTTACACGTTGACATACTCAAGTGGATATATTCACGACGCCAAAATCCGTGGTAGTAGCACAAAAAATATATTCCAGATAAATTATTAATAATTAATAATAATTGAAAATAAATAAAAATAAACAATTTCTAAATTTAGTAAAATACTTGGTTGATAATTAAATAAAAAAGATAAGACAATGAGTTTATGTAAATAAAAATTGTTTTTAATTATCAAACAAGTATTTTACTACTTATTTTTTGTTGGAATAAAAAAGGAAATTTAAAAAAATTGAAAAAGATAATTTATTAGTTAAAATTTATTTCCATTATATTTCTTGCCAATAAAATGAAATTTAAGAACCAGTCATTATCACACTTTGACCTACTTAGTTTAGTAAAACTATAAGCTGAAAAGATAAAAATTTTTATTCAAATAAATAATAAATATAAATTTTATGATGAAAAAATGTAAACGAATGTATTTCAAATTATTTCATCACAATAAAGCACTTATAGTCTATTGAATTATTGATTATTTTATCATGAAATATCTACTGTTATTTTTTTTTTACAATAATAAAAGTTGTCACATCACTCATGAAGAAAAAAAAAAATAAATAAAGTTAAATGTACGAATGATTTTAAGAAAGTTTTAAAAAAATCTCAACTGTTGCTTTAAGTAATTACAATTTGTTAATGTTAAATTAATACACTATTGTTTTTTTTTTTTTTTTTTTTTTTATTATTAAAATTTATGAAACTTCTGGAAAAATTGATCCAGAAATTTAATCAGATAAATTAAATATTAATTTATTGATTAATGACAACTTGAATGATTTGCATATTATTTTTATTTATTTTTTATTTTTCAACTCGCAAAGCATTGTGTAAAACGAAACAAAAAAAAAAAAAAAAAAACGAAAAAATGCTGCAATGTATTTATTAGTTTTTTATTGTTGCTGTTTTTTTTGTTTTTTAGTGAATTGCAATCAAGCCAGATTCCAAAAGTTTTTGTAATTTTTCAGCAATTGCAGGATTCTTTAGATGACTGTAAAAAAAGAAGAAAAAAAAAAAATGTTATTATTAATTATTAATAAACTAATAAATATTGTTACTAAATTTAAAATAAAAAAAAATAAAACTTACTCTTGAAGTGCTTTTGGATCATTTTGCATTTGTTCAAGAATCATTCTCATAGCAGGATCACGTAAAATACTTTGTACTTCTGGATCAGCCATTGCACGTTTTCTAACTTCTTCAGGATTTGAATCATGATAAATTGATGCACTACGATAACCCTCAGATGCTTCAGCATTATTTGGATCCAATGATAATGCTGTTTCATATGCTTTAGCTGCTTTTCTATGTTGTTTCATACCTTGTAAAATTTTACCTTTTCTAATCCAACCTTTGACAAATTTTGGATCAAGTTCAACACATTTTTCACAATCTTTTAATCCTAAATCAAATGCAGCTAATTTTGTATAACATGCTGCTCTATTACTATATATTTTAGCATCATCTGGATTTCTTTTAATTGCTTCAGTATAATGTTTAACAGCATTAGCATAATCACCCAATTTAAATTTATCATTACCCAATGATTTTTCTTCTTCAGCTTTAACTGGATCAATATATGCTTTTCTTTCTTCTTCTTTAATTTTTTTTTCAATATCTGATAATAATGCTTTTATTTCTGGTGTTCTATGTTCTGACATTGATTTTTCATAATATACTTTAGCTTGTTTCCAATTTTCCATTTTTTTATATGAATTACCAATACGAGTAAATGCTTTAGCAATTAATTTAAAATCAGCACGATTTTCACGTCCAATATCAATTGCTTTTTCACATTGTTCAATACATTTATCATAATTTTTTTGTTCAAAATAAACAGCAGCAATATTTAATAAATACGTTGTTTCAGTTGGATCAAGTTCAATTGCTTTATTATAATGTAATAATGCATTATCAAAATCTTTTTTTTTATATGCATCATTACCTTTTTGTTTTTCAATAATTGCTTGTTTTTTTTCAGGTGTTAAATTTGTATCTTCTTTTTTAATTGGTTCTTCTTCTTGTTTTTTAGTTTCTGTTGTTGTTGTTGTTGATTTTGGTGGATCAACATCCATACTTTCATCTTCACCACTCATTGAATTAAAACCAAGTAATACACCAAGACTAGCTAATATTCTTGGATCTTGAATGTTTGATGTTAATGCATTTGGATTTGTTCTTAATTCATTTAATAATTGCATATATGATGGATCTTTAAAATATTCTTTTGTTTTTGGATCATTACGTAATTTAGTTATAAGATCAGGTGATGCAAATGGATTTGGCATTGCATTTTGATTTTTTTGAGCACGTGCATCTGCTAAATTTTCAGCATATTGAGTATTATTTGGATCTAATTGAAGAGCTGTTTCATATGCTTTAATAGCTTCATTTATTCTTCCAAGATAACTTAATGCACTACCAACACGTGAATGACCTTTAGCCCAATCTGGTTTAAGTGATACTGTTTTTTCACCATCTTCCAATGCTTGTACATATTTACCATTTTTTGCATATGCTGCTGAACGATTACTATACAATACATGATTATTACCATCTAAGGCTATTGCCTCAGTGTAATATTTGACAGCATCATCAAATTTTCCTTCTTGAAGTGCTGCATTACCTTTATCCTTCAATGCTGATACCTTGTGATTTAATAAAAAAAATTTAATAAATAAATAATTAAAAATTATTTAAAAATGATGATTCATTGACTATTTTGCAAATAATAAGGTTAAACAACTTTTTAGGTTATACACAAAAAAAAAAAAAAAAAAAACATCTAGAATTTTCGATGTCTATCGTATACTTGACTTGATTTTTTTTTTTTTTAATAATTCAACTCAATTAAAATTAAATATTTCAAAATATAGCTAAATATCATATTTTTTTTTGCAATAATTGATATATTTTTTTTTCATTATAATATGTATAATTTGTGTATTAATTAAGCTATTTACCTGTTCCATGTTGTCAATAGATTATGTTACACAAAAAAAAAAAAATTGTTTATCACTCAAATTTCACTTTGATTGGAAAAATGTTTATAAATTTATAAATTCTTGTTTTAAAAAAAAATATAATTATTGTAGATTATGGTGTTGTTTAAAGGCCTGTTATTTATGTTAGAATTAATTATTTTAGCAAAAGATTAATTTTTTTTTATTCTCTTGAAATCTCTCTCAACAATTCCCAAAGATGAATGAAACCGGGTGATATAAAAAAAAAAGTATTCACAAAGCTTCAGAATGCTCTAGAAGCCACGAGAATTTCAGAGAAAGAAAAAAAAAGATGCCGCAACAGTTTTAAACAACTAACTCCATCTTTTAAGCAGGTTGAAAACTAATTATTATATATTTTATATACCGACTGTAGATACGCAAATTTTGTCAAAAATGGCTCTTCAAGTTCAAATGAATATAATCATTATATTTTTTGTTTTTTTTTTTAATTAATAAATTTATCAACATAAAAATCTTTCAAGAATAAGTAATAATAAAATTAAAATAATCATAGTCAATTTTGTGTCACTCAGCTCTGTGTGTGTTTATGTAATGACCAGACTCTTTTCCCTCTTTTTTTAAGGGATTCTACTTGCTCCGCCCAGACTGCTTATCACATCGCAAGGTAAAAGTGGGTGTTTTATTTATTATAGGTGTATAAGTTTTTGACCGCCTGTATATTCTTCTATAAACCCCTCTACTTGTCCATCACATACAGTTTATACGAAACGGTCAAAAACCGCATACATTAATTACCCGGGATGAAAAAATCGAGGTATTATAATGAAGTACTTTTTAAATTTATACGTTTGATACTTGAAATAGTATCCCTCAGCATCATGAGAAGAACTTTTCGAATATCGCTTGAAAAGTATTTAAAGCGGGATAATTATGTTTGACGAGTATTCGAAATACAATTGTATCTGGTTAAAATACCTGATAGGGATACTCAAAAATACTATTGTATCCCATCGAAATACTTGCTGATTAAATATTCAAAAATACTATTGTATCCGGTTATATTCGATTCAGGGATTATAATACTTTATAGTAGAAATGATATAAAAATTTTCCAAGTCCCGTAAAATTCGAGTATCAGAATACTTTAAAAGTATATTTTGAAATACTCGAACATTAAAAATACCCGTCAAGGATAATTGTATCCGAGAATCAGTCTTTGATAATACCAACAAAATATCAAAAAATACTCATAAGTTTTCACAAATACTCATAAATATCACCGGATATAATTCAAACACTACAAAGTATCAATAATACCTGAATTTCGAATACTTGATTTTTTCATCTCGGGTTCACCTGTCACAAACACCCACATTTACCTGCTTTTACCATATACAATATTATCATTATAAATACTTTTTTTTTTATTCTATATAAATTATTAATAAATTTGTTTATTAAAATTTATGTTACAGCTTGTAAAAACACATGAATGAAAATTTAAACTGCATATGGGAAATTCCAATTTCAGGGTAAATTTATTTTCAAATTATTCAGCTGCTGTGACACATGATTCAATATTCTCACAAAGAATGAGCTATAAAATTATTAAAAATTTATAAAACATTACAATATATGTTATATTAATAATAACAATGATAACAATAAATATGTAATATAAAAAAATAACAAGTTGATGAGACAAAAATATAAGAAAACCTATTTTAAATTAAAAAAAAATAAGTATAGACATCGTTGAACAGCTAAAGCCGTAGTCTGTTCTAAATATATATACATTGAAATTTACAAACGTAGACAAAACTTAAATTATATATACAAAAAAAAAAAAAAAATCAAATTACCATAAATAGATAATTTTAAGAATTCCCCGACAGTTACGCATCTCACATTCTCACTTGAACCAAAGATGATAGATATTAAAATTATTAAAAAATTACAAATTAAATTTGTCAATAAATAAAAATATATATTATTATTGAAACACAAACATTATTTTGTTTTTAGTTTTAATTTATCATTATTTCATGATATTGTTAATTGAAAATATATATATATGAATGCCATAAAATAATCAGATGTTAAGAAATTATCATTTATTTTTTATTATCCATAAATATAGAAATACATTTTTTTTTTTTTTTTTTCAATTTTAGCTATTTGTAAATGGTATATACAATAGTGAACATTATTTTTTTCTATAAATATATACATAACGAATATTTTATATTATCATCCCAATTAATTTTAGCATATTATTATTTAAAATATTCATTTTTAAATTTACAAAAAAAAAAAAAACAAAAAAAAGAATTAAATTTATCATAATTTGTGTCATGCATATTCTTGAAAATTTAATTTTAATTATAATTTTTAAAACAGGCAGATGGTCCAAACTAGATATTTCATTGTTTGAATAATCAAATTATTTTTTTGCTAATTTTATAAATAAATAATATTCCAATCAGATATAGAAAACAATTATAAAATGCAAGTCATCATTTCATCTTACATTAAAAATCTATCAGTATAAACTTAATCAAATTATATTTTATTTTATTATTTTTAATAAACAATTCAACTTGAAATAAATTTTTTTTTTTTATGGCTCTTTGATGTGTCTTTTATTAATTAGCATTTTTTAATTTGAAAAAAAAAAAAACAACGAAATTGAGATAAAAAAAAAAAAAAATGGACCATATTTGAATGATTTTTCCTACATCTATATTTTTTTTAATTCTTGTACTTTTATCATAACGAATACTATTGTTGAAATAATAATTCATTGAATATATAAGATATAATTGAAAAAAATTTTAATTGAATTTTATAATAACTTATATATTATTCAATTTACAAAATGATTTTTATATATAATTTATGTATAAACCAATCGTTGTTGTGATTCTTTTAAATCATTAACAAATGCAGTATCTTGTTCCATATCAGAATCATCAGAATCATCATCATGATTATGATCATCATCATCATCATCATCTGAATCATATTCAATAGCTCCATGTTTTAATAACTGTTCAGCAATATCAGTATTTTTGATACGTGCCAATTGATAAGCTGTCAATCCACTGTATGTTGATGCATCAATATAAAGTTTACATTGATCCAATAAATACGTAACAACTTGTTTATTTCCAGCTTCAACAGCTAAATGAAGTGCTGATTTACCAGATAGCCATTCAACTGAATTAATATCAGCACCAAGTTTAAGCAATAAATTTACCATTTTTACTGAATTTTTTTCAGCTGCAATATGTAAACAGTTTAGTCCTGTAACAAAAAAAAATAAAATAATTTGAATTAAAAATAATAATATAAAATTTAATTTTTCTTTTTTTAATAATTTGAAGCGCATATGTTTTGTATTTTTAGAATATTTATATTTAGATAGAAAAAACATGAATGAAACTTTATGTTTTTATATTTAAAACAAAAAAAATAAAATAAAAAATTTCTTATGCAAATTTCCCAGAAAATGTTGATGAGTTTTCTTGCTGATGTATAATCAAAGATCAATATTTGATTTGATTAGCATAATTATTGTTAACAAGTGAGTTTATGTCAAATTAAATTATGATTATTTTTTCAGTATATAAAAAAATGTATTTTGTTATTATTTGTTGTAACTAGGAAGCCAATGGTGAATCATTGTCAAATATTTGGCTGATGTCCCGGGATCCAAGCTAAGATTGCAACGATAAAAAAAGCATATATATTTTCTAAAATTAAAATCCAGTCCAGACTCAAATGCCTATATGCACATGCAATGCGTGTTTTTTTAATTTAAATATTATTTTCTTTCATTGGCGTGGGTTTTAAATTTTATTGTCCATTCATAAAATTAACCCATAAGTTACATGTTTTTTTTTATTTCATCATATTATATATTTGAATATAAATAAAATAAAAAATTGATTAAAAATAAAACATGAATAATATATTTTATTAATCTTCATCAAGAGAAGCTTGAAAAAAATAAATAAAAATAAAATAATTTTTTTTTTTTATAAATAAATACATGAAAGTAAAATTTAAGGTGTTAATTTAAAATTTTTAAATTTTAATAGTGAAAGTAACACATGTTCAATGATAAATGTAATTTTTAACTGTTTATTTTATAATTTGCTGTGGAAAGTTTTTAGTGATCCATCAGAGTCTACGCTTTTGTTGGGGCTTTCCCCAGTTTTGTCGTGTTTGATCACAAATAGATTGAATAAATATATTTTTGTGAGTATATTTTTAAATATCAAAAAGACATTGGTGTTTATATGTCTACGTGAATTTAAATATGATGTAACAAGTGACAAATATATCCTCGAAACACTAAAATATTGTCAATTTATTTAATAATATAATTACAATTTTTTTTTTTTTTTTTCAACTAAAATTTATCCTCATTTTTAATTAAAAAAATAAAACAATAATAGCTTTTGTTTTTCTAGGACAGATAAAATAAATAGATAAAAATAAGCATATAATTACAATAATATATTAAAAAAACATTCAGTTTACTATTGTTAGCTTTTTTTTTTTTTTTTTTTTTTTTGTTTGTATTGAATATGTATATAAAGAAAAAAATAAATGACTTTATTTTTAATATTCAATTTTGGCAATGAATCGAGTAAAATTTATACAGCTTAATCGATTTTATATTAGTCTAGCATTTTAATCTGTGGGAAATTCCCAGATATCAAATAATTTGTTGGCATTTATATAATTACAACAGCGTATTTTCCATGACGCACGTATGACAATATAAATTTTTTGTTTTTTTATTAAACTAATAATAAATAAACTTTACAATATTCAATTTAATATTTCAACAACTATAACTATTTTTTTTTTTTTTATCAATGTTATATTTATTTTATATTTTTAAATAAATATAACATTATCGATAAAAATATTTTAGATATATATAAAAAGATTGAATAGTGATAAATAAATTTAAATAAAATAAATTATTTTTTTATTAATTTATCCTTCAAATGAGAAATGAATTTTAAAATATGATGATGTTTTAACAAACCATAAAAAATATATAAATTATTTAGGTCAAGGTAATTTAATTAAATAATTTTTTTTGATGACACTATGTGAACATGTATATAAGTCTTGTCATATATAATACCGATAAACTGTTAACATTTAAAACCAATTTATATGTTTATTATTATCATTTGATTATCAATAAATTTGTTTGGGGTATTTCCCTGATTGGTAAATTGATATAAATATATGATGAATATGATAAAAATACTATATGCGTGTCAATAATTGATCAAGTAAATAAAAAAAAAAATATATATAAATGATAGGTATATATTTATATATATATATATATATAATATTAATAAACAAACCTTGATAATTTCGTTGTTCCAAATTTTGTGGTAATGATAATTTAATATTTGAATAATTAATACGTTCAAAATTTTTAATTGATTCAGTTAAAGCATTAGCTAAATCAATATTATCAGCACGAACAGCTAAATGTAATGCTGTATCACCATCAATATTTCTTATTTCTGGATCAGCACCAGCTACTATTAGTTGTCTAACAATTTTTAATTGTTTTGTTAATACAGCCAATTGTAATGGTGTTTGTCCATCATAATTTTGTATATCCAAAAGATGTGGAAATGGTGCCAATGATATTAATTTTGATGCTGCTATTTCCCATTCTTGAATAATTGCAATATGAAGTTGTCTGAAAATTAAAAAAAATATAAATAATATATAAATTTCAATTATAATTTAACGATATGTATTATTTTAATAATTTTAATAACTAAATAAAATAATTTTTATATATAAATTTAAAATTTTTTATCAATATTTTAATTATTAGCTGGTTAATTTATTTGTTTTATTTTATCATCTATATGCTTTTAAGTAGGAGGAGCCTATTAATATTAATATTTATTTTTAATTATCAAAAATTTTTAAGTATAATAATTATAACATGAATATATTTATTATTAAAATATGATAATAATATTTTTTTTAATTATTATTATTAAATTTTTTAAATTAAAAATAGTTTTGTCGACACATTAATTGTTTTTAAATGATTTTTTATATATTTTAATTATTTATTTATATATATATAAGCATCTATTATTGGTTTTTACCCAAAGTAATCATAAATTTTAATAATATGTTTTATAAATTAATTATTGAATGAATATAAACTCACGTGTCACCCTCTTCATTTTGGTAAAACCAATATTCCCATTGTCCATTAGATTGTTGTTTATTGTCATTTGAAATTTTTACATTACTCAAAATTGGCTCATTAGATGGTTTTTTTATTCTATCAAGTTGATTTAAATTATCAGTATTGATATTTAATTTTTCCATATTTTCTATAAAACCACTGTCAACTTTCATGTTGTCTTCAATTTTATTTTCACTTATTTTTTTTATATTAATATTTTTATTGATTTTACTAGATTCTTTGTCAATTGATGTTGAATTTTCTTTTGTGGTATTATTTAAATTATTTTTATTACTTGATTCAATATTATCAATTGAATCAGTTATATTTCCTGAGAAAACACCAGAATCACTTTGATTATCTTTATCAATATCTGAAACATTTTTATCTGTATTGTCTTTTACAGTTTTATCTTTATGATGATACATTTTTGTTGTCTTATTTATTTAATATATCTATTTTATTTATTTATTTATTTTTTTATTTAATCAAGTAATTTAATTATTATATTTTTATGAAAAAGTATGAAAAAAATATTTAATTTAATTTTTTTTGTTTTAGTCACTTGAATAATTTATTTTTTAATCATTATAAATTTTTATCACGCGATAACTGTAAATCATTTTATTTTTATATCCAGTTTTACAGTCCTTTTTTTTTTTTTTTTTTTTTTTTTACTCCAAATAAGTTACTTTCTTTTTATTATTATTATTATTATTTGTATTTGGTTTTAACTACGTATTGTTTGGGCTTTATTGATACACTATCGGTATTTTTATTGATTATTAATAACAGTTGTTAATATGTTGAACAGATATTTGTAAAAAAAAATTAAATTATAGATAAACCAACTTGACCGAAAACAGCCGTGTGACTGTCTAAAAAACAAGATGACCGATGACGCCTCATTCAAGGTTGCGCAATATTCAATGCTTTCAGCGGCACATAGTGACTAAAACAAGCAACTTTTAATACATATGTACCAATATATATGTACACTCTCGTTTTATTTTGGAGGGAGGGGAAAAACCCAAGAGAATAATTATGATGATATATGAAAAAAATTTTTTTTTAACTTTAATTAAATTTTTTTTTTGTTCAAATAATTTGTATGTAAATGCAAAATTTGTTAATTAATTAATTTTTTTAATTTTAATTTTCAAAATATATGAAATTAATAAATATACTATAGCGAAATAATGAATTGTATAATTGTTTATTGAATACTTATTTTTAATAATATTTTAAAAGGCCAGGATGTTTGCCGGAATAATAGAATTAGTATAAATAAATAATATGAAATAAAAAAACAATAAAAATTTTAAAGATATTCCATATTGAAAAATTTAACAATATGCACTTGTTATTACTGAATAATAAAATAAGAAAAATTACAATTATTATTTTAATTTTTTTATTTTAATATATGTGAAATATTTAAAAATAGAAAAATAATTAATAAATTGATGGTACTTTTATTTTTTGTATATGATAATTGTTTAACGCTTGCATGTTAGGTCTATTATAGGTCTCCAAGCTTTTTATATTCTGGCCCCAAGAATCTATTGGTTTTTTTTTTTTTTTTTTTTATAATATTAAATTTCATGTTTGACAATCAATGTAATGCTTTTGATTTATTTTTAAAAAGTGTGACCATTTTTTAAACTTAAAATTTATTAATATAAAATTGAAAAACGAATTAAATTAATAAATAAAAAATAAATTGTCAACAAACACATTGTCATCTTTTAAACTTTCTCCATTATGTATATTGAGTCACTGTATTATTTGGTTATTGGGTTTTTCCGTCCACAAAAAAAAAAAAAAAATATTATAATAAAATTTTTAAGTGTACAATATTCATGTATAAATATGTATTTAATAAGTTTCACAATATCTTGATGATTGAAAAAAATTATATAAAGTTTGTCAATTCTTGTAACAATAAATGAAATTAAAAAAAAAACTAATACATGAAAATATAAATGCATAAATAAAAAATAAATAAATAAATAAATAAATAAATAGATACACGGTAAAAAATATTTTGTCAAGTTATTAAATTCACTCTGTCAAATTAGGTCACCGCACAAACAATTCATTCCTTAATTTATAAATCCCAAAAAAAAATTAAAATTAAAATTAATTATTTAAAAAACATTATTTGCTTACCTTTTTGAAAAATAAAACTTACACTAAATAATTATACTGTTCAGTATAATATTTGTTTTACAACGTAAATAATCGTTAAACATTAACCTAATTCAGCTTATTTTGATGAATGTTTAGAGGTTCAGAGTAATAACTGAAATGACAAGTGTATGGTCAGAATAAGTCAGTAATACCACCAATTCACAATGTGACTGTAATGTAACTGAATTTTAATGATAATACGGTTTTTTGATTATTTCATCCCCTTCTTTTTTTTTGGTATTATATAAACATTTATTATATAAACAAAAGTTTAACTAATTAAACAAATTAAGAGATATAAAACTATTAAAGAAGTTTATTGGTTTAGCTTAATTAAAAATAAAACGTCAAAGTTTTGGGAATTCCCATTATACTTTCCTAAATTAAATATTATTCTTTTTATTTTTCTCATTATCAATATTTATTAATAAATCATTATAATGTGGTTATTACAGAAAATATAAAAAAAATCAAATTCACTCAATATAAAAAGAGATATAAGGTTAATTGACGATTAATATATAATAAACAAATAAATTAATAAATAATAAATTTTAAATAAGTTAAATAAATTGTTTTAAATAAAATTTTTAAATATTAATTTTTAATTTTTAAATTTTTTTTATCAATTAAAATATGTTTTATGAGCGTTATGTAATTTTACATGATTTTTTACATACTTTATGTTCTTACTCGCATAAAATTTATAAGCTTTTATTATATAAATACCCTGGTGAAAATAATTTCTCCGATTTTTCTCCAATTTTTAAGAAGTTAAAACGTTGCTAAAATTCAGAGAAAAATCATGAAAAAATCAGGGAAATACCGAGAAACACGGAGTAAAACAGAAATTTTTTTTTAAAAACGTATTATTTATAGTTATTTGATTTTTTCATTCACAAAAAATTAACAATATAATTCTCAAGTGTATATGTATTTAATTTTCATACGCCAATCTATATACAGTCATAAATTTCAATTTTTATTATTAAAATCGGTAATAGCACTCATACGGGGTAATTTACGGGCTCTACACAACGCAGTCAGTCCCACACACACACGATGGTTATAAAAATTACCATTGTAATTTTACCGGAAATTCCCCCGTAATTGGTATATAAATGTCCTCTGTTTTATTATTAAGGTACATTTTTATAGCTAAGTTAGAAATGACAGAATGTCTTGCATCAGTATTTCATTTACATATACTGTCTTTTCGTGAAATAAATAATTATGTTATAAATTTTTTTTTTTTTTAATAATTATTTAAAGTTGACTACTTTCAGAGAGGTTAAACATGGGCTCTTATGAGAGGGTATGTTTGAAATTTCTTTGATTATAACTATAAATAAAATTTATAAATGAATAAGCTGTTTTTGAAAAAAAAACAGATAATAATAGGAAAAATAAGGAGTTTTTTGATGTTTGGTTCATATGGGGTTACAGTACTAATTTTTAATTAGTAATTAAAAATATATGATAAAAAATTGTATTTTAATAATTTTCTGGAAGTCGGCCATGATACTGTGTGAGAGAGAAAACTATTCTGTTTTTTTTGGGACTTTAAAAAAATAATAAAACTAATTTACAAATTCCATGTTTTATCTATTGTAAATTATATTGAAATTTTAGTCTCCACAATAGTATTATTATAAACAATTATAAATATATTTTCAGAAATTCAGTTTCTGTTGGGACTGCTAAAAAAATAAATAAATAAATAAATCTTTTATATTAATATTATATTTTTTACTTTATAAATCACAATATAAGTTTTAAATTACTTTTAAAAAAATCAGTGATGCACACTGACAAAAAAAAAATACAATTGTCAAACGCAACATTGAAATGAATAAATATTCGAAAATAATTGTTTTTATTAATATATAATAGGATTTTATTGAATAGTATTGCATAAAATTAATTATTAACAAAATAAAAAGACGATTAACGTAAAAAAAAAAAATTATTAAAATTTCCAACTTTTATTTTTTAGTGTTGGTACGGGAAAACATGTCAATGTTAAAGCATATGATTTTGTTTAGGATACGACCACAAAATCTAGCTAAAAATGTACCTTCATATAAAATAAAAAATTGATACAATGGAAAATTCAAATATTTTAAAAATAAATAATTGGTAGTAATTGGTCAAAACAAAACTTGAAAAAATATACCGGATGTCCCGTTTTTTGATTAAAAGCATATTTTTTTTAGGAAAATCCACTGAGAGACGAAATTTGGCCATAAAAAAATTTGATTTTATCGAAAAAATTTTCAAATAAAAAATGTTACAGTTTTGACTTTTGATGTGAAAAATTTTTTAGTGTTCATAAATATTTTCAAAATATTTAAAAAAAAAAATCCATTAGAAGATTGAAACTGGACACTTGGTACATTTGATTTTTGTTTTTTGTTTTGTTTTTTTAATATTAATTTTTTCAATAAATTTAAAAAAGAATATTCAAATCATCAATTTTAAAATATGTATTTTTCAAAGACCGGTTTGACTAATATTTGTAACAACAGTAGTTTGATTTACACAATCATATGCAACTTGATAATTTACAGGGGTTGACAATACACATAAACTTTGACTTCTTTTACCATCAAAGACAACTGTTTTATCTATTTTTTCACAATCACTATAACTACTACGTATACGATGAGTTGTTATTTTTTTATTTATATTACCTCGTAATTCATCTATATCATTTGAAGAATTTTTTTTATTTTTATTTTTTAACGTTTTAAGTACATAACAACGTCTATGTGGACTGTGACGATCGTATGAATTTTCATATCCACTACTTGATGTTAAACTTTTATTTATTTTTTTATTTCTAATTATTGTATTTTGTAATGTAGCAACTGCATATGGTTTCTGATTTTTTCTATTATTCCAGCCATGATTTTTTACACTTGAACCAACACCAAGTCCACCAACATTCTAAATTTCATAAATTTAATTTTAATATTATGAATGAATGAATGAATGATTTTAATTTTAAAAATATAACAAATATAACTAAAACTTTTTAAATTAAAAATATATTAACTCTTATAAAAATTATAAAATATTATATTTTATATTAAAAGTTGTTAAAATATTGTGGAAATAAGATATAGGATAAATGAATTTACTGAGACGAGAAAATAATTGAGAAAAAAATAATGTATTAAAAAAATTTATTTACGTTTAACAAGAATAATTTTAACAGCAGTATAATAATTAAAATAATATCAGAGATAAGTTTGGGTAGAATAAATATGATAAATGAAATGCATAACAGCAAAATTGAAAGATACAGAAATTAATTTTAAAAAATCACATATATTTTTACTTAAATAAAAGTTGTGATTGCAAATCAAAATATAAAAACGAATATATATAGTAATAATTACAAAAAACTTATAATAAATTTAATGGAAATTTAAAAAATAAAAATAAACAAAAATTCAAGATGTATTGAAAAGAATATAATAAAAATAGTTAATTAAATAATTTTAGAAAGTTTTGTTTTTATAATTTGACTCACATTACGATGAGATTTACGATGATTGAATTTACTTGTACGATGACAAATAAGTTCAGCAACACTTCGTCGAAAATTTCTAGTCATAAAACAGTAAACAACTGGATTTAGTGCACTGTTTGCATGTCCCAAAAATAAAAAATATGAAAGTAAAGTTGGTGTAATTCCTCCTTCATCTGCAAAAAAAATTCACTATACATACAAGTATAGATTTTAATTTAAAAAAATTAAATCAATTATAATAATTAAAGTACTACTTTTGTGTTCATATGATATATCAGAAGAAGATTTGTAAAAATAATTGCCAGAAGTTTTTTTTACGCAAAAGTTATACCTTAAAAATATAAATTATATTCTTCAAAAAAATTACTTACAAACTATTCCAAGATCAAGAAGTAAACGCAATGCATTATATGGCAACCAACACAACGCAAAACCAATAGCAAGTGTCAATAATATCCATGCAACTCTTTTTCTTTCTCTGACCAATCGAAATCCCTGTAAAAATTTTTTCAATAAATTCCATTTAAAAAAAAATAATTTATCTTTTTAAAATAATTGTCTTTGATACTAAATTATTCACTTATTTAATATTTTTCTGAAAAAAAAGTCTCTCATTTTTGTTATAATTTGTTTTTATAAAGTTTAAAAAAAAAAAAATCAAGAAAATTATTAATATTTGGAAAAATAAAACAAAAAAGAAAAAAAAATGTATTTTCACCAAAATATTTAATGCAAATAAAAATTTAATTATTTTTATGCTTGACATCAATTTTCATCACAAATATTCAATAATCAAAGGATCATATTTTATTTTTTCTTTTAATATATAAATTTAATTTTTTTTTATCATATATAGAGTGACAGAGAATAGAGTTACCAGAGTGATTAATTCAATTTTTATATATTGTATAATGTCAAAGAATTTTATATATCCCTGGTAAAAATATTTTTTCAGATTTTTCTGAATTTTTCCAAGATTTTTTCGTATTTCTCCTTAATAACTCCGAATTTCTTCTTAACTGACCCAAATCCTTTTTTACTTATTACTCAGCATGGATCAGTTTAAGAAAATTTATACAGAAATCTGGAAAAATTTTCAAGTAATATTTTCACCAGGGATTCCTGTATAAAATTTTTTTATATTTTTTTTTATAATTTTCTCTTTCATACTTTACCTGTTGAGAACTTGCACTTCCAGCCACACTGTCACAATCAAAAGGTGGTTTTCTTGCACAAAGAGTTCTTCCCATTAATGAATACAAAGTAATTACAACAAAACCTATATATTTATATAATCAAACAATTATAATAATATTTAATTAAAAAAAAAAAAAAAGACAACTATTTATAATTTTCCTAAAGAAAATAGTAATTATTTAATTCAATTAAAAAAAAATATACCTGGAATTGTATAAACAACAATAAAACACAATATTCCAAAGTGATGAGCATGAATACCAAGTGATTTAAAATCCTCTGAGCAAATTTTAAACACAGGTGGTTTAAGTATTTGTATATTATCAGCATCAATCAAATCATGAATATCTGGACTTTGCAATGTTACCTATATAAAATGTTAAACAAGTATACTAATTAAATATTTGTACAAGTATGTAATTTACAACAATGTAAATATGCATTGTGTAGTTATAATTAAACTTATATAAATTAAACTATATACTACATATAAAAAGCTTAAAAGTTTTGATAGAATAAATTAAATATATACATATATATATAGAAAATTTAAATTAATTTAATATTTATTATCACTCACAGCACTTAAAACTGGTAAAAATATTAAAAGTGCAATTAACCAAAGTGCAATAATAATCATAAATGTACTTTTACGATTAAATACACGACGTAATGCAATTGGACTTCTGATTGCTAAATATCTGTCAATACTCATTGCTGTTATTGTAAATACTGATGCAGCAACTGCAACTCCTAAAATATAATTTTATAAATTAATAAATATACAAAAAATATTTTTAAAATATATTATTATACCATGAAAATAACTTTTATATATTAAATTATTAAATTATCATCAATTTTTTTCATTTAAATTATTATAGTTATTTTGATTTTCATTAATTAAACTTTGTTTTTTAAAATCAATAAAATTGAATATATATTGTGGCAGATGAATAACTATTTTTAATTGACTTGATAAAAATAATTATGGAAAATAAATAAATAAAAGATATCGTTATTTCGCTGATTCGAATTTGCAATTTATTTTCAGTAACCAATTGTATTTTTTTAACATATAAATACAGATATATAATCATATTATAATCATGATATAGATTGACAGATGTTTGTTTATCATCATTATAAATGAAGCGATTTATTTCAATTGCATTCAAACACACTTACTTGAAAGAAATAAAAAAAATGTAAATATATATATAATGTGCATTATTATATAATTTAATATTTATATTTTACCTTGTAGATAATAAAATAATTTGCACATTGTTTCACCATATATCCATTTGATTGATACAGCTTGACTTGCAGCAATTGGCATGCATATGACAGATACAAGAAGATCAGCAATTGATAAATTTACAACAAAATAATTTGTTACACTGTAAATATTAAAAAAAATTATCTATTATTTATATACATATATATATATATATATATTGATTATCAAATAAAATATAATTTAATTTAATTTATTATTTTTATTATTATAAAAAATTTAATTAAATTTATTACAATAAAAATATTTTTAAATTTTTATTTAATTACATTCTAATAAAAAATTATTATTATTATCAAATACTGTTATTTTAATATTGAAATTATAAATAAATAATACATTTTTATCAAAACAATATTATTGTTTTTTAATTTTAAACTAAGAAAAAAAAGTTGTTTTGATATTATACAGCTAAACGGTATAGAATAATTAATAAACAAAAAAAAAAACTTATTAAAACAATTATTATTTTCATCGCAAAATATTCTACAAAAAAATAAATAAGTATAAAATATATATTTTCTATCAAAAACAATAAACTTTATCAGAATCTGACTGGAAGAACTCATCTACTCGTTTTGTTTCAACATTCACGATGTTCTTCAACATTTGATAACAAACATAACGTGTTCTATATAAATGCAACTCTCAATTCTAGATATATATTTACAACAAAAATCTATTATTATATATCGTAGAAAATTTTTGCTTATACAATTTCATTTATTTATTTTTTTTATTTAAAAAAAAAAAAAAAAAACAATTTATTTTCTCTCGTTTTTATTATAATTATTATTAATTTCATATGTTACTAAAAAATCAAAAAAAAAAAAACTGTCAGAATCAGCTGATAAAAAAAATAAATATAGAATAAATTTAACTGGAATAATTTTTTTTTTATTATGTTTGCGTATTGATTATATTGATATTGATATGAAAATATTGAAAAATTATTTAACTGCATCTTATGTTTGTAATTATATTTTTACATTTAATACTTTGATATGAGCAAATATTTTCCATCAGAGAACTTGAGTAAATATATATTTTTATATACATATTTATGTATTATTTAAGCAATAAATTACTTTTAATATTTTTTTGTATATAAAATAATTTTTTAATGAATTATTTGTCAACTTTTTATGACTTCAATGAAGATGAAGATTAGTTTTTTCAATGGGATATTATTTTTTTACCTCAAATCTTCTTTACGTTGATTGGTTATTCCAATGGGACATAACATTTTCTTGTATTAATACATCAACTTTTATGTGTTAATAAAAAATTATAGACATTAAAAAAAATATATATATATATTAATACAAATAAATTTATAAATGTGTAATACTGTTAGTTTACTTGAAATTGTTATTATGTCAAAGATGTTTATTTAATTTTCATATTGATGCTCAGTTAAAATAAAAAAAAAAAAATATTCAAATCTTATAAGAATAAATTTTTAATTAAATGAATCTTTTTTTACAATCTTTGTTTTTAAATTTTTTATTTTTTTTAAATAAAAAAAAAAGTAATAATTCTTCAATCTTTTTATTATTCAGAAAATTAAAATGTTTAATTTTCATCATCGATGTTTGACTATTGATTTAACCATTTTTTTAAATTTATTTTAAAAATAATTATATTCTTATTAATTGATGTTATTCTATTTTGAAATATCTAAAAATTAACTAAAAATTGTATATCAGCGACGTAGAATATAATTTAAAAAAATGAAAAAAAGAATAATATAAATCAAATATTTATTTGTAGGTCAATTATAAATAAAATTACAGAATCTTTTTTGAGCATTTTAAAATAATGATTGTTTGCTACAAATATATATTATACATAATATTATTATTTTAATTGATTTTTTAAATAATTGAAATTCAATTAGTAAATGTGTTTACAAAGTTTATAATGTCATTGATACATTATGCAATATTATTATAGGTGTATAAATAAATTTAAAATACATATTTTTATATTTATTTATTTTTTTAAATTTTTTTTATAAAAAACCTTACCTTCGCATGTACTGGTATTTAATTACCACAAGAATAACCATAATATTTGCTATCAATGCTAATAACATTATTGAGACATACAGTGTAACAAGTACATGATCACTTTTATGTCCTAAATTATTATAAAAGTTATTTAATAATTCAGACATTTGTTCAATTTCTAAACTGTCGTTTAATGTCCAGTTATAGTTTTGAAATTTATCATCATTAAAATTGTTGGCCATTTTTTGAGCATAGTTGTAGAAGAATTTCAATTTTTTTCTTTTTTTTTTTTTTTTTATGTTCTAAACAAAGCATGCCATCACATTCAAGTGAGATAATCTCCGTCAAAGGTGAGCTTAGTTTGATAGTATTTGTAATTCACATACATTGCTTGTGAATTTTAATTTTCTCATTATTTTATTTCCTTTGTTATTATTATCTTTTTCTTTATCAACTTAATTATTTCTATTTATTTTATTCTAATACAAAAATAACAACAAAAAAGGTATATATTTACTTTTAAATTAATTTGATTTAAGATTTTATATTTTATTTTTTATTTAATCATGATAAATGGTCATAAACAATTGATATGTTTCAAGATTTAATTTGATTTGATTTGATTGGAAAAAGATAATTTTTTTTTTGTTTTTAAAACTTGGGCTATTCAAACAATATTTAAAAAACAAAATAAACAATGTAATTTTTAATTGTATATATCACAATATAATAATTATCACTAAAAACACTTTTTTCTTTTTTTATTTTAAAGTACTAATAAAAAATTAAAAACATTTAATAAATAAAATTAAAAAATTCATAAAACAATGATTTAGATTATTAGAGAAACGACTTAAATTTCATTCATACAAACACAATATAAAATTAGTCAAAGTAAGACATAACAATGAATAATAAAAGCACCAACTATAAATGCTCCAACGCGTGGAGATTCACGAGATTGTCTAGTTGTTGTTGAGCTTACGGAAGTTAATATGAGAAATGATCTTTCAGCTCTTGCGCTCTATCAGCTCTGCGCAACACTTGTCATCACCAATAATCATCAAAGAAAAAAAAAAAAAAAATTTAAATAAAATAATTGTAAAATAACAGGAACATAAATTAATAAAACGCGAAAGCTATTGTTATAGATTCAATATATTTTTTTGAAATAATAAAGAAATTTATTTTGAATTTTTTCAAATATTTTATTCTGCTTTTAATAAAAGTATATCAAAATGATGGGGGAAATTTTAATTTTAAAAAGTAATTATATTTCCTATATATATATATATTCGTTTACACCTCAAACATTTCTACATTCAATTCACTTTTTAAACATTTGATTAATTCAAGTTATGATATTTACTTATACATGTATAAATTTTTTGCATATTGTACATATAAATTATCTTGACAAAAAAAAAAAAAAACAAAAAACAAAACCCAGAATAACAAAGCAATAAAATGAAATAACCCTGTAAGTTTTGGTAAAAAAATTCTGGCATTGCAACAATTAGATTTCTAGCTACTATTTTTTTTTTTTTGTTGGATTTTTTTTAGATTTATAATTGTATAGTCTATAAAAAAAAAAAATCAAATACAGAATTACATATAAAATGTGACAATGCATGTTAACTTTAGCAAAAGATTTTGTAATGTTTGTAGTTTATTGAGAAAAAAAAAAAAATAGAAATGTTGATTAAATGCATGTCAATTATTATTATCATTTTACAAAAATTAAATACTGAATTTTTTTTTCTTTTATTTATCGCTTTCAGTTTCAGAAGATTTAATTAAATGTATGATGGTCAAGCACAACGTTTTACTGACACGAAAACTTCAAGATCCGACGGGAAACAAAATTCCAATAAAAAAAAGGATTAAATATCGACAAATTTTCAAATAAAAAAAAATTTTATAAAATTAAATTAAATATATTAATTTAAATCATAAACGTAAAATTACAAGATATGTAATAATTGCTCCAACAATCTGAAAAATTTATAAAATATAATTTTAAATAATTATTTTTTATTTATATACATATTTTTAAATTTTATACTTACAGATGATAAAAGTGGAAGATTGATAGAAATAAAATCAGCTGCTGTTGTAAATTGTAATTTTTTAATTCCAAAATACATTGATATATTTAAATTTTTCTGAAACACAAAAAAGTAAAAGAACATCAGTTATTCAATAATTTTTTTCAACATATAAATATATATTAATTGATTTTTTTTTCTTTACTGTACAGTGTACGGTTAACGGATATACCTATATATATGATGTATATGATAAAAAAATAATTACCTTATACATACTTGGCTCCCATACAATCACTGAATTTGTTGAATAAACAGAATTTCCAATGTTATTTGCCTGTGTGAATAATTAAATGAGTATTATCATTAAAAATTTAATATATTCATTTGCAATTTAATTGCATTTTTTTAATAACTATTTCAAGAATTAGAAAACTTACTTTATCTGATGTAAAATGACAACATGTAGTTAAAAAAAAAATATTTAAAAAACATATTATAACATAAAGTACTTCACGAATAATTCTGGCATTAGTGGATTTAATTGTTATACTATAACACTTAGTAATACAATCAAAAAAAATTGAAATCAACCAAAATAGTAATTGATAAGAATAAATATTATTTATTTCTTTTGCAGCATTAAAAAGATCACTGTGCATTAACCAAATATCTTTAAGATGTAAATCATTACAATCTTGAATTATAATAATTGTTCTATTTTTCATAAATTTTTTGACTGAAAAAAAATAATTTAAAATGATTAATAAATATAAATTCTAACAAGTTCAATGTAAATTAAACTAAAAAAATAACAAACAAAATCATCATGCCAAGTAAAAAATTTGTAAAAAATATATTTTAAAATTAATTTCAAAATTTATTTTTAATATAATTTAAACATATAGGAACATACGTTTTTTAAACTTGTCATGATAACTGTATAGTTAAATTTTATTTATTTAAAAAACATACTTTCAGGTATAATTAATCCATGTAAATGATTAAAACGTTGATATATCATAATCATAATACTACAAAATTTTAAAATTTGCATTGACATTATTGGACCATATGTACAATAAATAATAACGTATATAATTGGAAATTTTTTAGCAATAGTAAATGATAAATATGCAATTATAATCCAAACTGTTAATACAATAATAGAGATAGTTGTTAGAAAATAATTTTTATTAAAATATATATTATTTTCTTTATATTGAGATGTTGTGTCAAAAATACGTATGTATTCCATGGCTTTTGTCATTCGATCATTTTTAATAATTTGTATAATTGCATCACTATTTATACAAATAAACAATAAAATAATTCTCACTGATGACAATAACGCGTATTTAATTCCTACGTAATACCGACTGATAAAAATAAGTGTATATACTGATATACTCGATGAAAATAAAAACAATAAAACTGGGTATATTATTTTGTTGCTATTCATATTATTTATATTTTAATTATATAAAAAATATAATTGTATTTAATTTAAAAATTTTTTTTATCGTGATTATAACAAGTAATAACTACACTAACTTTTTTAGTAGTACTAAAAATTAATCACTTGGTTGAGTATTGTTTTTTTATTTTGTTTTTTCGTTTTTTTTGTGAAGTAATAAGTGTCAAAAACGCCAGTATGAGTAAATGTTATTTTAAGTATCGTTTCCTGGTTGTTGACAGTTATTTTTCTTATTGATAGCAGGTAGTGTTTGATTTATGTTTATATTATAATAACATAATAAAAAATATAAAGTAATAGAAAAATTTAATAAAAACAATCTAAACATTAATTCATATATATAATTAATAATTTTTATTCAATCGATTTTGAACAGGATGACTAGCTTATCATTCAACTGAGTAGTATAATTTGTTTTTTGAATAATATATTTTGCAATATAATTAGGAAAGTTTTTTAAATAATAAAATTTTTTATTATTTTATATTTTTGTGTAGTAGATGTTAAAAGTTTTCCGTAAAATTGGATACATTATTTCTATTCTAGTGATTTGAAATGAGATCTGTATTTTCGGCAAGTCAGCTTGTAGTTAGTGTATCGGGTTCAAATACCCGCCCTGGCAATCAACAATCAAATAAGCATTAACGCCGAAATAATAGTCGCAAAGCGTTCACTCTTTTTTTTGATGTAATAGTATATTATGTTACTAGTATGTGAAGTAGGTGATTCTTGCACGATTTTGAAGGTGTCAATAAGAGTTACCAAGAGTCAAGGAACGGATCGAGAACGACCTAATGACAAGTATAAAACTTTCAAAGTCATGGAGGATCACCTTCTTCACGTACGTACGAGTTACATACAATATTTTTTGATACGAGGTTTGATATAGACGCAATGATGTGCCAATATAGCGCGTAAAAGTATTTCTTTACATACTATAATTGGTCCGTAATGGCGTCAATTTGATAAACAGAGTGTCAAAAATTTTTTATGATTTACGCGCATGAGGGATTCACGGTTTGGCATCAGGGTTTGTCTTTTCTTCGTTGTTTTTCTCTTACGGAAAAGGGAATCAACACATAGAAACGACATTCATAAACATACAAATAGGATTTTTTTTAAATTCGTGAAATAGCAGTGTTTCACGATGTAAATTTTAAGTACTGTCATTGTACTAGTGTATATGTATATAGGTATATATAGTATATGCAAAACTACTACCGTAGTAAATACTTATATTAATCAGTATAGCACCACAAAAGTTTTGGGGACCTGGGCATAAAATATAGCGTTACAGTATAAGGGCCCCTCAAGAAAAAATATATGATGAATTCGGTCGACAGTTCGAGAATTAACCTTAAGCTATTGTGGGTCTTAAATCGGGAAATTCCGTAACGAAACCCCCCTTTGACCGTTACAATAGCTGTAATATAAATTTTTTATAATTATTATTTTAATATAAAATCATTTCAAGACATCAAAATAAAGTTTAATAATTTTTTTTGGGAATAAACTTGCTTTACATTAGTATTAATTTGTAAACTATCAATATATAAAACTTAAGAATTCTTTTTTTTTATCGAAAATAATCGAGTGTTTATATAAAACAGTTAATTTTTGGATGTCAACAGCTAGGTTGGCCGAGCGGTCTAAGGCGCCAGATTTAAGCTCTGGTTCCCGAATGGGAGCGTGGGTTCGAACCCCACACCTAGCATTGAACGTTTTTTTTTGCATTTTCAAAACAGAAAATGTTTTATCTATCTAATTAATAATTAACTGAAGTAATAAATAAATACTTATTCTAAACTAATTTATAATTCTTAATTTTTATTAATTAATATTCAAAAATTTACTGAAAATAAATTGAATCATTCAAAGAATTTAAACATTATTCATTTTTTAAGAATTATTGTATAACGATGCCGCCAGATGAGATGAGAGGAGAGTTAGCTATCTCTTGTTCCGTCTCGACTTATCTCGGTCAACAATTTATGTTTTAAGTTTTATTCGCAAGAAACATACTTACATTGTATGTTTATATTTATTACTTCGATTTTTTTATAAACAGATTTTCTTTTATTTTTAAATATACAAAAAATTCATGCATAAATTATTCGGTTATTTTCATTTGGTAATTTTCAGTATTACTTATTAAGTAATACTTATAATAGGTCAAAAATGGATGAAAACATTAAAAATATATAAAAATAAAAATAAAAATTGAATTATTTCTCTCGATTCTTCTCTCGCATATCGCAACATCGGTGTTTCGTCTATCGCGGCATATATCACTGAATAATTTTATTAATTGATGTGTAAACATCTTTAGCTACCTCTAAAGATGTAATATCCGTTTATGTAATAAAGATGTAATTTTTCTAATATCCTTCATCCTTTTTTGCGCAAAGATGTTTACACATAAAAAAATTAGCCTGCAAGCCTAGAATGGCTCACAAAATTTTATTGTTTTTATTTTTCACCTTATTGTAAGAATCCTTATGGTACAGTATATATAATAAATCGACTTTGTCATATTGGTGATCTTGGTAATATTGATGCTCGATCGGAGTAAAAATTTGCCAACTTTGACATTCATCAATGCAAAAAAAAAAAAAACGAAGAGAAATTCAGATATAGGGATTGGATCCAATCATTTTGAATCAGGTTCGGATCCAGATGTAATGTTTTTTCGTAAGGTTCAGATCAAGATTGAATCCAGCTTTTTTAACGCGATCTTCAGATTCAAGTACATATTATAAATTGAATTATAATTTTAATAATTTAATATATGTATATGAGAAAGTATAAGTGTCCATATTAGACGCCCCAAAAAATTTTTTTTATTTAATTGAATTAATGATATTTATTAAAAATAAAATTAATCAAATTATAATTAATCAAATTTATAAATAAGGATATGTTTTTTGACAGACGCTTGGTTAATAAAAAAAAAAATTATAGTTTTCATTTATTGACACAATCATCCTGATAGTCTCAACGATTTTTATTAAACTGAGTTTGATTTTGATAATATGTTTTTTGTCGTTTTGAGTTATTCATTAATTCATTTATATCATCTTTCCACATATAATTATCATGATCAGCATAACCACCATTATAATTATCTTTATTATCATCATCATCATTGATAATTGTATTAACTTTCTTGAAAGTGTTGTTTGTCTTTTTGTAATTTATATTCTAAAAATTTTTTGTTTTCATTCGATGACTAACTCAATCATTATCGATTTCATTATCTGAATGTGGATCAATTTCATCATCTGAAAACTAAACCAACATCAAGGTTTTATTAATAAAATTACTTTTATTGTATTAATAATAATGCACTTATAGAAAAATATCTTACCAGTTAAGAGCGATTCCAAATTTTTAATGGAAGTAATTCGACGGTTGTTAAAAGTACTGTTATCAAAAGAAAAACTTCGAAACATGACTGTGTGTAAAGATAGTTTTTGGAGGTCTCCGGAATCCAAGATAAAATTATTTAAAAAACTGTTATTCATGATAAAAATATCGGGATGATAAGGTGAAAATAAAATATATAAATAAGACAGGATTGAATACTTTTCTTTTCTTTAATAATAATTTTAAAGTATAAGGTGATCGTGTCAAAGGTATCTGTACTTGTCGAGAGACGCTACTGGACTAACTTATTCTCTAATATTTTAAACTAATATTCAAAACTTTCGCCTTAGCTATGTCGCTAAGTTATCTTCAAATAACTTGTACTTTTACAATAACATCAAAACAATTTTACGTGCCCTTGAGACTGTCAGCAAAACACTTAAAATTTAGACAAACTCATAAACCCTTGTACCTAATCCTCACAGCATGCACTTAAATTTTTATTACTTCATTTCACTATTATATTCTTGTTTAAAAATTGACAGTAGTGTAATAAATTATTTTTCTAACAATATTTAAAAAAAAAAAAGACTAAAAAAAGTTTAATAAAAGTATAGTATAAATAAAATGCGGAAATTAAAATAATAATCATTAATCATTATTTTATAATAACAATTTTTTTTTCAAATAACTTAAAAAATAGTTAGGTCAAAAAAATTTTTGATGATAAACTTTATTTACGAATTTCATAAAAAATTTTTTTGCATCAAGGATTTTCTCGATTTTATTATAAGTGAATAATCTTTTACTTCATCATGAGTATAATGTCTTTCGTGTACATTTCGTGTTTTAGTGTACAATAAAATTTCATAAACTTTGTTACATTTTCACTGGGGTATGATGTAGATCAATGATAAAATAATACTTATAATGAGTATTTATTTTTTTATTCAAATTTATATTTTTTAAGTCATTGTATAGAAAATAACTTTAAATTTTTTAAACTTTACTTATAGTTTTAAAATTGAGTTTTTTATATTTAAGTACATGCAAATTTAATATCTTTGTCAAAACTTATTGGCAACTTTACATTCATATTTTAAACAAAATAATAGACTATATACTTTCTTAGGTATATATTCATAAATACACTGTATATTTATTTATTATTAATATTGTGAAGAAGTGAACATAAAAATTGATATTGGACAAAATTTTATTTCCATTTTATGTTCAGTAAAAAAAATATATATACTCAGTTAAATCGATATTTCATGGACAAATTGTCATAAAATAAATATAATATTTTATTTTTAAAAATATTTGTTTACTAAATTAATAAATACAAATATCTTTCCAAGGATAAAAAAATTAAATAATTAATTGGTGTAGTAAAATAAAAAATGAATAAGCCAATATTTTATAAACTAATATACAAATAGTCAACTTTTATATTTTTAAAATGTATTTAATAAAGTCAATATATCACAATTTAATATTAATAATGTTTGCTTAAACTAATTTGTATCTTTGTCATCAAAGAGTATTACTAAATATGTAGTTATCGTTCCTGCAATCTTTAAAAAAAATGTTTTTTAATATTAAATTTGCTATAAAGATTATTAAAAAAATATTTTAAAAAAACTCACAGAAATTAACAGAGGAAGCTGAAGATGAATAAATCCTGCAGCTGCAGTAATTTTTAATTTTTTTACACAAAAATATAATCCAGCTTCCATGTCCTGATACGTATATATTAATTTAATATTATAATAATCAATAAAATTATTTATTTCTCTTATAAATTACCCTGTTTAATTTTGGCTTTCTCTGGATAATTGATGTAGGTGAAAAAACAACTTCAGATGTTAAATTAGCCTAAAAAAAAAAAATATTAAAAAAATTATTTTATAAATTAAAAAATCAGTTGTAAAAATCAAAACTTACTTGATTACATGTTAAATGACAAGAAATTGTTATAAGAAAAAGATTCAAAATACAACTAATACCATACAATCCATCTCGAATATCAACTATTTTCAGATGTTTAGAATTTGTTATGACAGTATATATTCTAGATAAACCATTCAAAGACATTGTTAAGACCCAAAAAAATAACTGTACCGAATAAATATTATTGATATCTTCAGCTGCTTTTATTAATCTATTGTGCATACTCCAGACATCTTGGATTCTCATACTTTTTAAATTATTGTTCATAAAACTCACTTTTGTGTTTATAAAATCTATTTGGAAATAAATAAATATTAATATTAAAAGAGGATATATGTTGAAAAATTTTAAGAATTTACTGTTTTTTTCTTCAGTTTATTTCAACCCACTATAAGTTTTTTCTATTTTACTCAGTTTTCTAAATTTTGCTAACTCGTAAGAAGCTATTTATCAATAGGTTTTGGGTGATACCACTTTTTATGAATAACATACAAATGATTACCAAGATAAATTTTACTTTGACACTCAAAATTATTGTTTATTAATAACAGTAATTATTTATTCCTTTTAAATGTTTTTTTTTTTTTATTCAAGTTCAATATAATTGAAAAAGCAAATAATAGTAAATGATTTTAATGACTTTATTAATAATAATAATTATTTATCTTTTTTTAAAATTTACAATTACAAATTTAAATTTATAATAATTGAATAATAACAGATAATATTTTCATGTTTAAAAAAACTAGAAAATAATAAAAACAAAAATCTTTTTGATCATGACATGATTACTAGCTATTTGACAATCGACTCTTATCCATTGTGACACTACAATCACCACAATCAATAACCCCTTACTAATTATTATAAAAACATAATAAATTGAAAAAAAATGTAATAGCAGAATGTTATTCCATTTATTTATTAAAATTATTATTTATTAAAATAATATTAAAAATATATTCATTTCTCAATTTATATATCTGTTATATTGTGTAATTATAAAAAAAAAAAAATTATACCTGTTGGTAAAATCAGCTGATTTAGATGATAAAAACGTTGATAAACTAATGACATGATTGAACAAAATTTTAATATTTGTATAGTTATTACAGCACCAAAAAAACCAGTACCAAAACCACTGTAAAGTGGTAAAAGTGTTGTAATACCATTATTATATGTCAAATATCCAATAATAATCCAAAAACAAATCACAATTATAAATATAAAATTAAAAACATTTTTTATTAAGTATTGTTTTGTATTTTTATATTTTGATGCTATATCATATATATGCAATTGATCAATAACTGATGTTAATTTTTCTATGGTTATTGTTGTTTTTATTTCATCATAAATTAAACAAATAAGATTAAGAGTGTATCTTAAAATTACCAAATATTTTATATAAAAATTTATATCATCACGTGTGATAAGTGATATTGCACTTTGTCCATGAAATATTGTTGCAATTATTCCAATAAATACAGAGTATCCTATTCCCCATTTTGTTAATATCAAATTCCGATCAATTATTTTGTGAGGTGGACAACCAAATATTCTTGCACCATTTAAAATTGGTTTTATTGAATTTAACATATTTTATTTTTTTTAATTTAAAAATTAAATTTTTTCTGTTTTTTTTAGAATTAATTTTTTTTTGATATATAGATATGATGGTTCTTGACGTTTGAAATAGACTAGTTTTTTTTTATGAAAAAAAAAAAAAGGAAAAATACACCGAAATATAAAACAAATACAAGTTTGATGAATTAATAATACTGAATAATATAGAGAATAATATATACATTCCCAAAATAATTGGAATTGAATAGATAAATTTTTAATATAGATTAATAACTCATAGAATAAACAAAAAAAAAAAAAAACAAACATAAACAAGTCAAAAATTTGATGAATTACTAATATTAAATGATAAATAATAATATTATTTATAATAAGAATGTCTAAAATGATTAAAACTCAATTGATAAATATTTAATAAATAATAATTTCAAGAAAAATATTTAATGAGACTGATGAGTTAGCAATAGTAAAAATTTATTCAGTTTATTTGTTTTTTTTTTTCTATGGGTAACTTGGGTAGATATTTATTTTTGACCTAATTTATGTAAGTATGCTAAGTACACAAAATCAATAATAATAAATAAATATTTATTTTAGTTCATATTGTAATGTATGTATATGTTTAAAAATAAATGTGCTGTGATATTTTTTTCATTTTTTATATATTTTAAATAGATTTGTTTTTAAATTATATTTTCATTCATACCTATAGTTATACTTTTATTTTTACCTTTCATTAAACTATTTGAAAAAATAAAAGTAAAAAATATGAAATATATTCATTTCCAATTTCAGAGAGATCCAAGAATTTCAGAGGAATAATAATTATTTCCAAGTCTATTTGAAGAGAAGAAATGTCTGAATATATGTAATAAAAGTATGAAATTTATATTTGATTAAAAACTTATAAGCAATTTATTATTGTATATATATCGGGTTACGATCAGATTGTAATCATGGAAGTTGAATCATTCGTTTTATAGAAAAATATTCTGTTTTGATTGCTAATAAAACGAATTTGATGATGCATCAGTCAGATCATAGTTGTGATTCCAACAACATAAACTGTCATCTATTATTGGTAATGCTATTATGAGGAATCCAATTGAAATATCATTTCTCACTTATAATCATCAAGAAACTCGTGACAGTAGTTTTTGTTAACGATAACGTTCATTAATAATTGATACTTTAAATGATTTAATAGAAATATAAAAACTCAAGTCAACTGAATAAATATTTGCCTTTCAATTACTATTTTTAACTAAAATGTAGAAATTATAATTTTATAATTATAATCAAAAGTTTCAGAAAAATTAATAATATTTTTCAATTCAAAATAAATTAAAATAATTCATATATTATTTATTGATAGTTATAGTATAAAAAAAATATATATATATATAAGTATTGATGAATAATTTTTTATATTATTTAATTATAATATTTTTAATAATTTATAATATTTTATTTATTTCTCTCCAGGTTTATGTAAAATAACAAGATACGTTGTGATTGCACCAGCAATCTGAAAATTATATAAAAAACAGAGTTTAATATAGTATATATATTAAATAACACAAACTCAATGATCATTATATAATAATTTAATTAAAAAAAAAAAAAAATTCTTACTGAGATTAAAAGTGGAAGACGAACGTGGATAAACCCTGCAGCTGCAGAAAAATGTAATCGTTTAACATAAAAATACATAATAGCATCCATATTATCCTGAAATAAAAAATAAATTTTTTTAAAATAAATTATTAATAATAAAATGATATTTAAAAATAATAATTACATCAACAATTTTTGGTTTTTTACGAATAACTGAGCTCACTGAAAATACTTCTTCAGCAACATTATTTGCCTTGAAAAAAAAAAAAGTAAAAAATTAATAAAATGTATATACTTATATTATATTTGATATTTAAAATTTTTTGATATTATAAAATATTTTTAAAATTACTTGACGACTTGTTATATGACATGAACCAACAATTAAAAATAAATTTATTAAACATGCAATGGTCCACATGACCTCACGTATTTTACGAAATGTTGAATCTTCATTTGACATTGTTATTATAAGTGTGTAAACTCTTGATAACATATTTAAAGATATTGTTACAATCCATACAAATAATTGTGCTGAATATGTTGAATTTATTTCAGCAGCTGCAGCTGATAAACTACAGTGCATATACCAAATATCCTGAAGTTTGACATGTCTCCATGTTTCACTGATAACACTTATGTTGGGTTTTAATAATCCTATTAATTAAAAAATTTAATATACTTATTGATTTATTATAGGTATATTTTTTATATGTATTTAAAAAAAAAAAAAATTACTTTTACTATCTGGTACAAGTAACTTATTTAAATGATTAAATCGTTGATAAAGTAACCACATTATACCACAAAATTTGTATATTTGTGTTGACATTGCAGTATTATAAATAAAATTAAAAAGAACATTAAATCCACGTGAATTTATAACACAAACATATGATAAAAATCCACCTATTATCCAAAAAATTGTTGTTAATATTATAATTATGAAACAAATGTTGTTTATTTTTACATGATATTTATTATGATAATTTGCTGATAAATCATAAATTCGTAGATGATTAAATGCTAATGTTAATCGATTATTCCAGTATATTGTTATTATACAATCAACAAAAAATGATATTTTAAATAGTATTAATCTTACAATCACTAAAAATTGAGCTTTTATTTCGAGTTCATTTTCTAAAAAACCAAGATAAATTGTGTAAATGAAACAACAACAACTTATTATTCCAATTATTATTGAGTAAATCATGAGCTTTTTTGTTCCAACAAATTGATATTCTGATACTATAAATGGAGAGCAGCCAAAAACTGTTGCACCATACAAAATTGGTTTAATATCAACTAACATTATTAATAGTTTTTCTTTCTTTTTTTTTTTTTTTTTTTTTTTTTTTAGAAAAATAAAACAGAAAACTCGCTATGAACAGATAAAAATTATTCAACTTTTTTCTTCACTCATTCACCGAGTAACTGTTTATCCAAAATGTAAAAAAAAATAATAAATAAAACTAAACTACGAATAAAATAAAAATGGGATAATGATGTGTACTGTTACAAGTGTTGTTGAAAAAAAAAAAAAAACAAATTTAATGTTAATAATATATAATTTTTATATGTAAAAATAATGATCTTAATTTTTTTCTATTTAATAATACTTGTCTATACATAAACATCTGTTTGTTTCCACGATATTATTATGAATTATTTATTTTTTATACATATATATAGTTTTATATGCACAGCACTTAAATTTATAATTTTAGGGAAAAAAACAGAACAAACCTCTTCAGTTAAATAATAGTTGTTGCCCTAAATGCATTGGATGTCATAAATTTGTACCATGTCATTGATTTATCATATTCTTCATATTAATTGTAATTATTTTATTTTTTATTCTTCTTTAACTTGTTCTATTTTTTTTTTTTTTTTCTATTTGATGATATTGAAATGATTATAATGATTATCATTGTCACTATTTTAATGATTAAACAATGACATTTTTCTCCTATAATCTAAACCCAAGTGACGTCACCCAAGTGAGTACTCAAAAAAAAAACACCAAGGAATTTTTGTTTTAAAAAATCTCATTGAGCCTCAATACACAGTCCATGCACAAGCTTGATATAATTGATATAATTTCTAATTGAAATATTAATAAAGTTTTGCTCAAGTCAAGTTTCATGTTAAACTTGGTGAAACGATGGGCACCAGCTTGATGCAAAGCTGTACTACCATATTGTATCTTACAAGTTTCATGTGAGGACATAGCAAAAGTTTTTATCAGTATGCTATTTTTATCATTACTATTCTATTACTTTTTAATTTGTCTTTATCATAAACGAAAAGAAAATAATTTAATTTCAATAATTTATGATGAACTTTATGCTATTTTGTTTTTTATATGGGTATAATCAAATCGATAACAATTTAAGTATTAAAAATTAATCAACATGTATATAAAACATATACAATGTATAGATTCTAACAAACATTAACTTGATATAATTAAATTGAAGGATTTATAATTTAGTAGTTATTAATTTGTATCAAAGAATCAGGTACATATTCAAATCAAAATCTTAACAAATTAAAAATTTTAAATTTTTCTATCTTCAAATTTTTTAATTAAATCGTCTAATAAGTAATTCTGTCACTCAATCAAATTATTTGATTAACATTATGTATTTCAATGTATGTTTGTGTACTATATAAGCTGATTGTAATTTATTATGTACATAAAAATTCAGTAGCACCTGGAATATCAATCATCGAATATTAGTTTAATAAAAGGTTTTAATGAAACAATGAAAATGATTATTTTATATGGGATACCGCAAATGATTTGATAAACATAAATATAAACCAATTAAATATTATCAACACAATAAATAAGGTTCTAAAAAACATGTATATATATGAACTATGGAAAAAATAAAAATAATGAGTTTTAAAAATTTAGATTGAATCAATATTATTTATATTATAAAATCAAATTAAAATTCAGGTATTTCACAAAAAAAAGGCTGCATATATTGATCTGGTACATTGATTAATTTTCCTTTTTTACAAAGAGTACCACTATTTCCAAATAGAGTAGGTCCTCCTTCAAGCCATTCATTATAACCAGTTTTATAAATTGAATCACCTAAAACTGTAACCCAATCGTAAGGTGAAAAAAAACTATGTAGTCCAATATATGCTTGATCCCAAGGGCTGTTTGATTCAGCAAATAAATTCAGCAATATCTGAAATATCAATTATTATATATTTGGCAATTAATTAAAAATTGATTCTAATTCATTGGTGATGATTGATGAAATATTATGATATATTATGATATATTTTTCATCTCATTTTTACAAGCTCAAGATAAACTTGTCAAATCATTACTAATAATGTTAAGTCTGATCGTTTTTTATGTAGTATTTCAAGTTATATTCTGATTGTTATTTTATTCATTGTTGATAAGAAGAGAGGTGACAGAAATTTTTCTATAAAAATTAAATTTGTCTGTAGAGTAACAAACTTCAATTCGAAAAATAAAAAATGATACAACTTACTTGTTCTTCTGCACGTGAATTGATGATAGCAAGATGACCACCTTCTTCAATACATATTTTTCTCGCATTATTAAATGTATTTGGTACTGTATGAAATTTATAATACCCAAAACCTTGTGTATATTTGTAATCATCTCTACTTGTTACATCGATACATAAGAAATCACATTTGCAAGTCACATTTTGAGTTTCAAAACTTCTTATAATTTCTATATCAAATTCTTCAGTTGATATAGAAAAAGTTGTGTTATCCATCATTGAAACTGCACTAACTATCATTAAAATTGATAAAAAAAATACAACATACATTATGATATAAAATATATATATATTGATAAATTTTTAACTGTTTTATTTAATTTTGTTAGAACAGTTTCAAAGCCAAATAATAAATGTGAATTTTTTATAATAAAATATATAATCAAAGCTCGTTATCGTTACTTCTTTAGTCATTAAATTTTGCGTTATGGTTAACGATATAGTTAACTTTGAAAATTAGTAATGGATATATTAACGATCGTCTGTTTTTTTCCTTTTTTTTTTTTTGAATATTGTTAAATTAAAATTATATTTATATCGGGCAGTTTAAATTTTCGATGAACTGTTTATAACTTTTATCATTTATTTGTATATACTCTGAAGCCAAATATTGAATGTCATTTTAATTTATGTATCTATAATAATTATATTTTAAACGAATTTTTTAAAATGTTTAATTTTTGTGGTCTAAAATGATGATTTATCAGTAATTTGATCACCTATGTCATTTGACCTTATACACAAAAAGACAAATTTGTTTTATTATACTTTTAATGGCTTTATTAATATATGTATTTTTTTACATAATAAAAGTTAATTAATATTACAAAAATGAACATTAATTATAATTATTCATTATGGTTAATTATGATGTAACTATGGTTTGTAATTGTAATTATCGTTTTACTTAAAACTCGATAATGAAACGTTATAATAATTATTATAATAAAATTAAATAAAATAAAAATTCTCGTTTTTGAGTTTTTATGTATATTCATAAACCAAGAAGCACGATACTGCGTCATTTCAAGCGTGAGAAAAAGAAAATAAAAATTTATTATTCAGTATATAAAAATAAATGATATAATTATCAACATATATAATAACAATTATAAAATTTCTGTAGAATATTTTTCGTTTTGTTTTTCTAGGATATAGGTTTTTATTGTATAAACAAAATTGAAAAAAAAAAAAAAAAACAATGTGATAATTATTTTTTTTTTTTTTTTGTATTTTTATAATCAATAATAAAATGAACATGATGTTCCTGACATATTTACAAAAACATTCATGGCAATTGAGATTTTATTTAGTCGAAAAATAAATTATACTATTCATTCTGCTTTTTTGAGTTTAACACGATTATTTATATAATTTTATTGATACTTAAAATTTTGTTCAATTCAACTCAAAAACTTTGATTACTATAATCATGCTGAAAAGTATTGGGCCTTTTTTTTTTGGTGCAAAACTTTTTGGAACAAGTCTTTACGACATAAAAGATCATGATATTATTGTGTCTGATTCAAAAATAAAATATTACATTTTATTACAATTAATTAATGTCATTTCAACGGCCATAACATTGTATGTAAATTTTCATGATACGTACAATACAAAGGAACAAATTTTTTTAATCACTAGAACAATTATTTCATTTATGTCTTTATTAATTGAGCTCTTTATAACAATATATTGGAAAAATGAATTGTCATCTGCAATGACTAATATTCTGATGTATGATATTTCGGCAAAATATCACGAAAAAATTCATTATTGTACTTTAAACTGGGGTCGATGTATTTTTATTATTTTGTTGACTTGGTGGATCATTATTGGGTGTATAAATTACAACTTGGCTTCCAGTTATTCATTATTATCTGGACTTGGTTATACTTTTTTCTACGGTGGAATATCTATGCAAATTTTACAATTCTGTGGACTAACCGTAATGTTATATCAACGATTCGACCATTTATGTTGTTTGGTTTTACCGAAAGGTAATTAAAACAATCTATTTTTAAAATTTTTTTTTCTATAACAAATATATAATATTATAATTTTAACTTCCAGAATTATTAATTAAAACAAATGTTGAAGTTATTGGTGAAGCGTTGGGTCAAATTAAAATTGAAGATGTCTGGTTAATGCATTACAATTTAACAAGATCTGCTGAAAAATTCAATAATATTTGGAGTTTTCAATTATTATTATGGCTGTTTTCATTGTCATTGAACACACTGTCAAGACTGTATACACTTGTAAATCCTCAAATTGATGATATATTATTAATGATACGAGACGGAATGTGCGCTGGTGGATTTTTGATGATTCTTATGATTTTAATTATATCGTGTCATTTAACGAGTCAACGAGTATGTTCAATTGATCTAGATATTTTAAAAAATGTCTAAAAGTTTTTTTTTGTTAACATCTTTTTTTAAATTTTTTTATAAAGGCAAATCAAGTCGCTGAAAAGGTTTTTCTACCAATTTCAATAATTAAAAAAAAATCAAGTCAACACAAGGTTTATCGATGTTTTTTTTTAATTTTTAAAAAAATAGAAAAAGTGATTTTTATTTTATAATAATTTTGAACTTTTTAGCACAATAATCAAGTGCAGTCATATTTTTATGGAAAAAAACTACAGTTCACAGCTTCTGGTGGTTTTATTTATATAGAACTTCCTCTCTTGATTTCTGTAAGTATACATGCACAAAGGCACTTCACCTGGAAGATACTATAGTAATCACGATCCACCTAAAGGTCTCCATGTGCCCAGGCTTTTGTTGAAATTGACAATATTTTTAAATAACACTAGCGAGAATAACTGTTTCACTTTTAATTAAAGATATATTCTTGTCAGGTATTCAAAGTCACCTGGCAGCTTTGCTTTTCTCTGGTGAAAATATTTCTCCGACTTTTTTGCCAATTTTTTTCCCCGACCATTAATATCAATCTCCCCGAGTTTTATTCTAGAAAATATATTTAGACGAATATACAAAGAAAATATTTAATATATATGTATATGGATATGATTATCAGTAATAATATATAAATATTTTGTAGATACTTCATATAGATAACTTCAATTTTCAAGATTTTTTTTTTACGAATTTCTTAAAAATGTATATCAAAAGTGTCTGGGATATATCAATAAATGTATCCAGCAAATGTATATATATTTTATATAGATATGGAAAAATCTTAGATACATTAAAGATATATCTCGATTGAGATCTATATCTAAGCTACAAAATGAGATATATTTTTTTCCACGTGAATTAAATGATCAATGGCTTGCGTTAAAATCAAAATTTCTAAACATGAACCACGTTAGTCTTTGACACAAAAGCTATAAAAACAGTTTTACCCATATATTTTTCAGTTTGATTCATTTAGAATAATAATTTCGATTATTTTGATTGCAGATTATGGGAGCAATATCAACGTACTTAGTAATTCTTTACAAATCATCACAAAAAAAAATAGTAGAATAACATGTGACGTAGGGATGTGCGATATCAGCCGATATATCGAAGGACTCGATATTCTTGCCCAATATCGACGATATTTTTATTCGATATCGGTAGACGTCAAATATCGAATATTCGATATTATTTTCCAAATATCGTCACGAAAATATCGACCGACTTTACCAGCTGTAGAAATAGAAACTTATTACCAACAAGAAAGAGATAAAGTGTCTGGAAATAAATTGAGTGCGTCTTAATGTGTTTAACAACTATTAATATTAATATAAATATTAATATAAATATTAATATAAATATTAATATAAATATTAATATTAATAGTTACAATAATATCGATATCACTGATATCGCACATCCCTAATGTGACGTACTCCAGTAACGGGTGAAACTCATCTCTATACTGGATGCTAGCGAAGTAAATCCATTATATTTTATTATTCATTTGAAAATTTCAACTTATACATCCCTTCCAAAAATAATTAATTTTAAGCGAGACTTAAAATAGTTGTAGATAATAACAATAATAATAATGATTGAATAAAATTGTAGTCTTGTGACTAACTTAAAACTAAACAATACGTTAAAAATAATCAAATATATATGTAAAACATAAAAAAAATGTTGAGCTACTATAAGATTTACTTTATTCTTTTTACAATTAATAATATATTATTGAGTAATTAATTAGTTATAAATCTAGATAAAAGTGTAAATATTTATTTATCTATTGAAATAAAACAAAACATTCATTTTATATCCTAAAATTTACATTGACATTTCATTCAGTACGGTTTTTGTTTTGTGTTTCAATGTTTCTTTATCAATTGGATTGCTACGTAGATTTGATAATGCATCTTTTAGGAGACCATCCAGATTGATACGCAAAATATTTTGCAGATTAATATTTTGCCTATAGTATATCTACAAATGGAATATTTGTTTCAATACATTGTGCTAAACCAATTGATATTTAAAAAAAAAATACATATAAAACAAATATAAATATTAATGATTATTCAAGAATTTATAGTTTTGATCCAGGAGTAATATATAGGTGGTATTTGTATTGATAATATAAATGATATTGATGATAAAGAAAAAAGAAAAAATTATTTTACCAAAGGCAACATCATGGCGTTATAGAACTGGTCAATATCATCGTCGTTATAAATTGTATTGGTATGGCTATAACAAACTTGAAAATTATCTTGAAGAATTAAATAAACAACGAGAATTTGAAAATATTAATGTTGATGAACCATCAAATTAAATTAATATTACAAAACTTGGTTTAAAATGGTTTGATAAAGCTCAATTGTTTTTTGAACGGAGAAAAATTTCACGTTTATCATGGAATACTAAAATTAATAATAGACAAGAAACATCAAGATTTGTAAGCTATAATTAATTTGGTCCACCTGAATATAATCCAAAAAAACAAGATCAAACAAAATATCAAAAATCAAAAAATAAATATATAAAACATGGTCCAAATACTTTACAAAAAACATTAAGAAATTAAACTAAAGCAAGATTAGAAAGAAAAAATAATATTTTAAAAAAACGAAATGAAAATAAATCAGTTGAACGTAAATTAGTTGAAAATAAAAATATTAATAATTCAATAAAAATTAAAAAAAATAAAATTACCACGTAATACTGGTAAAGTTTTAATTTTTATTGGAAAAGTTGATATGCCACAAGGTATTAAAGGACATGTCAAATCACCAATTTGTCGTTAAACTGAAAATTTATTAAAACAATCAAATATTGATGTTGGTTTTGTAAATAAATATAAAACAACAAAATTATGTTGTTATTGTGGTAACGAATGCACAATCAGTATATCACCAGATAGATACGTTTATTGAAAACAATGCAAAGTTAAGATATTAATACAGATATTAATGCTGGTAAAAATATAATGAAATAATTTATTAGGACTTTTTGATTATGGTTGATTATGGGGACTTGTTGATTATGGTTGATTATTAGGACTTGTTGATTATGGTATAAAACCACATACTTTTATGAATAATTATTCATCTTATAGACCAAATAATCAATTTAATTTTTTTTGTATATTATTATTATTATTATTATTATTATTATTATTATTATTATTATTATTATTATTATTATTATTATTATTATTATTATTATTATTATTATTATTATTATTATTATTATTATTATTATTATTATTATTATTATTATTATTATTATTATTATTATTATTATTATTATTATTATTATTATTATTATTATTATTATTATTATTATTATTATTATTATTATTATTATTATTATTATTATTATTATTATTATTATTATTATTATTATTATTATTATTATTATTATTATTATTATTATTATTATTATTATTATTATTATTATTGTTATTATTGCGAGAAAATGGTGGACCAAAACCGCTATATGTTCCATAATAAAATGTTCGATCGAATAAATTTGTATTAGAGCATTTATTAAGATTATTACAGTCATCAGTATTTTTGTGTGAAGATGAACTACTAATTATTGCTTGAACATTGGATATAGGTAATTTACTAAAATCTTCATTTATCTCTAAGGCATCTTTATCTTCAGAAAAGACATATAATTTTCTACGATAAGCAAATTTGTTTTTGGATATGTAAAATTTCCTGATATCATCTTCGGGAAATTCTTCAACATATTCGTGTTGTTCATTTTTGCTAATGTATCCAAGTGTAACTATATCTTAGTGTAAATATATCTTTGGTTGCATCATTGTGATCAATTATGATTTCTAAAACTACTCAAATCCTTGTTGGATCAGAAAATGTAAACAAAGTCTTTTGTATGATTAAAATATTAATGTGAACGTGCGAATTTGTTAACATTGCTGTCTATTTTTTTTATTATTAATCTATACAGGCAAAAAAAAAATAACAAGAATGATTGTTTATGTATACCTTCCTGACAATACTCGACACAAAAAAAAAATATTATATTGTTTATATGGTAAATATAGTGACAAATCAAGTTTCTCTAAGAATCCTATCGATTATTATTTCGTAAATTTTACCACAACCAGTCTGTTCAGAAAATTGATAATGTTCGCAATTATCAAACCCTTGAATTGGGGTAAATATATATTTGGAAGCAGTTTTTATTATGCAACAGAAAATGAATACACTATGACGAATAAGCAAATAATTTATAGTGTATTGATAAGTTCAATCAATTTATCAATAACAGCAATAGGATTTTATACAAATATTAACAATAATTACGATTTGACAAAACTTTTAATGTTATGGCGAGCTATTCTTGGCTACATTTGTTTTATTACAGATATAGTTATGACAGTGCTATTGAATGGTCAATTAATATCAGCTTTTAAGCATCTTGAAATGTATGACATTGTATCAAAATTTAACAATAACAATTATGGCAAAATAAAACATTATCATTTAAAAATTTTGATAGCAGTAATTATAAATTATTGGATAATTACTGCTTTTGCCACTTTTGTGGTTTTATATCGTAAACATGGAGGAATTAACTATGCTGTTATTAGTGCTTTTGGACTTTTTTATTTATATGGAAGTATATCAATGCAAGTAATGAATTTTGTTGGTTTTATGTTCATGATATATCAACGATTTTTTCACCTTCATCAAATCATCTTACCAAACGGTAAATCTAATTTTACTATATATTTATTTAATAAAATATGCTTTTATGTTTTTATTTTGAATTAAATTATTATTTCTAGAGCAACGAGAATTACAAATTACAAATATAAACATATTTTTAAAGAATACTACCCTACAAGATGTTTGGAAAATGCATTATTATTTGGCCAAAGCTGCTGAAGAAATAAATAAAGTATATTCATTACAACTATTAACTTGGATTTTCACATTTTCTTTCATTGCTCTTTGTAGAATTTATAACATTATAAATTATTATGGAAAAAATAATATAGAATGTGTGTTGTTTCGCGATGTTTTATGTATAATTGGTTTTTTTTTGGAAATTATCATCATAACGTTGCCATGTCACTTGATAAGCCGCCAAGTAATTGAAAGTTATTTTAAATTCTTAAAATTATATATTTCATTCATATATGTATGTGTATCATATTGTATAATTGTTTATAGGCAACAAAAGTGATTGAGACTATATTATCACCCAATTCTATAATTTGCAGACAAAAGAAAAATGTTCAGGTAATTAGTTTTTGATACTCAGGTTTACAATGGATGCCATTACACATCAATCATAGTGCGTAATGTATTGTGTTTACGCACAATAAATTCAGTAATTACAGTTAAGTTAACTTACGCAGTATCAGTGGCGTGCAATGACGTCAATTTTAAACTTTTGTGTCAGAAAATTTAGTATTTAACTTGAACGTAAAGAAGTCGATTCGCCACGACTTTGAATGTGGCTTACTTGTTACCAGATTATTTTTTATATATACTCTTGGTGACTCGTATTGATTCCTTCAAAATCATGCAAGAATCACATCATTCACGTACTAGTTACACAATACATATATCCAGTATGTGTATTTATCAACAATTATATAACTATGATATTATTTTCAAGAATAATGAAGCCGCAAATTCATATTTTCTTATTAAAAAAGTGAAATTTACTGCTGCAACTGAGCTGTTTGTTATTCGCTTACCGATTTTACTTTCCGTAAGTTTTAATACATTATGAATTTTTATAATTAGCCAATATTAGTCAATGATTAATTGACTATTATACCTATATTGTGTACAATACAATAACATAATTTATTCAAAAGATTGTAGGAGCGATGACAACGTACTTGGTAATTTTGTACAGGTCTTCATCTACATGATCTCAAGCTGTGACCGTTGAGTATATACCTTTTTTATTAGTTATTACTAATAAGTTATTACGAAACTTGATATTCTATAATCAATAAGTTTTAGTTTGTTAATTAATATGTTGTTAATTAATATTAATATTAAGTTTCAAATGTAAAAGATATAATAACTGGATAATAAAATGTCATATATAGTAATCAATTGTTATATTTATGATAATTGATAAACCTATATTTTTAAATTTTATCAACTAAACAATTTTTTAATTTTTGATATAGCTATACTTGAAATTTACCATATATTTTATCTTAAAACAAAATATAAAAAAAATCAATAAGTAAGAATTAAACCTTCACCAGTTTAAATATAGTTTATATCGAATATGTTTATAACGATAAAAAATTTTTATTATAATAAAGGCCAGGATGTTTGTTCCAGTTTTTTAATGTATTTAGTGTCTATGGCAACCTAAGGAATTATTATAAACAAATACAATAAACATTTAAAAGTTCTGGAAGAGATTTGTATAGGTTTTGTTAGAGCAATAGGCGCATAAATAAATTAAATTGAATAAAACAAAAAAGTTTTTTGAAATGTATATCGCGCTCGTAGTTCAGTTAGTTAACGCATACGTTTAATTTCGGTTTAGGTTTTAGGTTCCGTGTTCACACTCGTCGAGAGGCAAAAAAAAAAATTGTTTTAAATAAAAAAAATTAGCATGTATTTAGACTTCAAATCTCTGTATGCAATCAAAATAATTTTTTTTTGTTTTTTTTTTATTTAATTATGAATAAAATAGCAAGTAATAGAGCCATCTTGACAAATATTAATGAGCCATTCATGGCAATATTTTTTTTCATCCTTAGATTCTTTTTCTTGTCAGTTTTATTTACAAATTCAATATGTATATATTTTAAAAAAAATTTTCAAATTAAAAAGGAAAGAGGAGAACTGACGATGGTAAGGCTAGGTCAAATTGACCGGGCCACTTCGGATAATAATTTTATTATTACCATTTTCTATTTGATTTATTAGTTATTTTATTCTATTTTATTTTACCTTATTCTATTTCATTTTATTTTATTTTATCTTTTGCAGCCCAATGCCAAATTCCAACCTTCTGCTGAAAACCCTCGGCCATTCCTTCGATACCCCATAACGAGTGCGTCTATTCATTGATTCTTACATTTATTTTATCTTCTATTTTTTCCCATTCAACATCATACAAACCCTTAGCTCTTTTTCTCTCACTCCCACATGCACACAAAATAAGATACACACAATTAGATAACGAACAAAAAATTTATTGAGCTAATTTTTTTTTATATTCAAATTCATGAGCTACTATGTTGTGGTTACTAAAAACAATTGCCAATAATATTATTGATTTCTCATCTGCTATAAATTCACCATAATAGTCTTCATGATCTATTTGACATAATGCTTCTTCAAGTGATTTTTTAATTTCATCATTTTTTACGATTTTTTTATTTTTATTTTTATTTTTTATTTTAATTTTATTTTCATAACCGTTTTGGGACATATAATTATTACATCTGATCTACCACGATAATTAGGGTGTTAACTCAGAACTTTGAGCGAGCTGTTATGATTTCCAGGAAATTTTCAGCAAGTTCATGAGCGGTACTGTCTAGATTTATATATTTAAGCATTGCCGATCTCATTTTCATTTTTAATATTTCGGTCAAAGGTATGACCATTGACAAGGTGGGGTATCTCCGAGTCGATGCCATCATCGTAGCATCGTACAGTGGTCTTTCGTTAGTTCATGCTTAAAGTCAAATTCATTTACAACTTGTCTGACATGTGAGCTTAACTTGAGCAGCCTTTCTAGCATCATGCACTCGGTGTTCTACCTTGTGTCCACCATTTAGACTAATAATAAAAGTGTTTCAACTCCTGCTGATTTTTGGCTATTGATCAGAGCCTCCTTGCTGGATTCGAGTGATTAACAGAGCCAACTACTTTTCTTGCCTAAAAATAACAACAAAATAACAACATGATATATTAACTAAAAAAATTAGAATTAAAATTTGACAATAACATAACAAATATTATTTAAAAATATAAATAAAATTATATCGGGTCTAGGCTGATATATTTTATTCGATTCATCTTTAAATATAAGAATATTTATAAATTAAAAATTAGTTATTTTTTGTTTTTTTATCTGAGATAACTCATTAGTGTGTTTTTTTTTTCTAAATTATATTATTATAAATAGAAAAAATGCGTGTGTTACTATCCGGACAAAACATTTTGGACAAGGTAAGAGGTGGACCCTGGTAAAAAATTTTCTCCGCCTTTTTTCCAACTTTCTTTACCTGGAGAAAAAAGGTCCACTTTTCTCCGACTTTTGTCCACCTTTTTCCGAAAATGACCCATGGTGGAGAAATGACGGACAAATATCTCCGACCTTTCTCCACCTGAAAATTTTTCCGATCATTTGTCCAACCTTTCTCCACCTGAAAATTATTCCGCCATTTCTCCACCAATTTGTCCAACCTATATCCAACTTTTCTCCAACCTTTCTTTTTCTTTCTCCAACATTTTTAATATATTATTATATATTATATATATAATAAATTAATATATTTAATGAATTATCATGGAAATTATTAGTTTTATATTATTATTAAATTATATTAATATATTATACGTATAAGTATAAAAAATTATTGCATACTCTACGAATCAACATGAATAATGATTTATTTTAAAAAATTCATTTATTATTTTTTATTATAACCCTAAAAAATAAATACAGAAATTTATTCTACACTAGTAATTAATATTTTTCTTTTTCAATTAATATATTTTAAATTCATCATTCCGTTTATGCTTCTTGACCCAACATAAAACATAAGGATAAAAAAACTGCACGAGAGGTCAATGCATAGTTCATTCGATAAATAAATATTTGTTTTATACATTTAAGGATAGGATTATTTTTAGTTTATTTTTATTCTAGTCAATCCATTTTGATAACTAATAATAAAATAGTTTGATGACATAAAAACACACTATTGTCATCGAAGGTTTTTGGTAATGAATAATTAATGAATAAATTTCTTATAAACACATAAACTTTCTGGTATACCACATGTAAAAAAAAACCATTGTTTTCAAAGCTTAGATTGAACTGTATATTGAAATAAACAGTTCATTTAATTGTTGTGAAAATCAAAAATTGTTTTTTTTTTTAAAAAAAGTAATAATCAATAAGTAATAGAACATTGAAAATGCTAAAAAATATTAGACCATTATTTCGGACAGCACAAATACTAGGTGTAAATATCTTTGAAATTAATGATCGGAAACTAAAAATATCAAAGAAACAAATTCTTTATTATGCTGTGATGTATATACTTAATACAGCTCATTTAACGTACGGAATATACTTGACCTTTTATGACGATGGTTTAAATTTAAGAAAAAAAATTTTCTCCGTGATAAGAACATTATTAGGTTTTGCTTGTACAACTGTTGATACCGTAATGACAATGGCATCAAGAGATAACTTGAGATCAGCTTTGGATTGTTTACATCTTTATGATACTTCATCGAGATATAATTTAAATTATTCAAAACGTGAAATACTGGATCATTCACGAAGTGCTATAATATTTATCACAGCTTGGTGGACTGTTGTTGGTTACATTGCATCACGAATTAATAGTGCAAGTGATCCATATTATTTTGCATTCAGTTATGTACATTTTTACACCAGTATGAGTCTTCAAATTTTTATTTTTTGTGGGCTAACACTGCTGATTTATCAACGTTTCAATCACTTGGGTCGTATGATTATAACAAACGGTGAGCAATTTTTTTTTTTTTTTTACAGTGACTATAAGCCGTAGTTTTAGCAATACTAGTTTCGTATTTTTATCAACAACAAAAGAATAATTAATATTCAGCTTGAGTAAATTTTTTATGGATATATTTTTCCAGATTCGATGAGATTACGAATTAATCAAATGAAAACGTTACCGTATAATATTGAATTGCAAGATGTTTGGTGGTTACATAGCAATTTAATACTTGCTGCTGAAAAAATAAATTATGTTTATTCAATGCAAATTTTATTATGGATTTTTTCATTTTCATTAAATTGTTTATCAAGAATTTATACGTTAACAAATGATAATAATAGTAGCTCACTTATTATTTCACGAGAATTATTATGTCTTATTGGATGTTTTTTCAATGTTTTCGTTATTATTTTTGTTTGCCATGTAACCGGTAAAAAAGTAAGTTTAATTTATTCAGTATAAATTGTATACAGATATTTTATTAAAACTCATATTTTTTTAGGGAAATCAAATTGCGAAAGAAATTTTTTCACCAACTTCAATTGTATCAATAAAAACTACTATATCAAAGGTAAAAATTTTTTTCTATTATATTACTATAGCACTAAACTTTAATTATTGATTTGTATTTTTTAGAATGATGATGCAGCAATGGCATATTTTTGTGTTAAAAAACTGTATTTTTTGGGTGGTTATGGGTTAATTCGTGTTCATCTTCCTCTTTTAATATCTGTAAGTTAGAGGTGGTTATATTTAATTATCTCTATCAACTAATAAAAATTTATTTCCAGATTGTCGGAGCAATAACAACATATTTGGTTATATTGCACAAGCACTGAAAATCAACTTTTTACTATATACAATTCAACTAAGCTACAATAAATGTAAAAATACAAATATATATATACGAAATATGTTGATAAAATCATTCCTGAGAAAAATAAAAAAAAAAATGAAAAAAAATCAGATTAACCAGTCGAGTAGTACAACATACGTTAGAAAAGTAATAGAACATAAATTGATTTTAAATCTATAATTTCGTTTGTGCATCTTGACTAAAAATTAAAAAAAAAAAAATGACAAAATTTTACTTTTCTGAGAAAAAGCAAACCACATTCTCTTCTTTTGAAAAATATATTTTATAATATCCGATTATTGATAAGAAGAAAAAGATTGATTGTTCATATAAAATTTCAGAGTATATTTATAAGTATTTTAAATAAAAATTAGCTTTTATTTAACTCTTTCTATGTATTTCACCAGCGAGACTCATAAATATATGTTAATATATAAACAAGTTACTGGATATTCTGTACATAATTACAAAATTTTGACGTGTCTGTCTTTAACAACAGTTGTCAAGTTAAATTAATAAAAACAATAGAATATAAAAAACAAATAATAATTCATAATTTAGTAAAATAATAGAAAGAATAAGTATACATATTGTTATATTTTTAATCCATAATATATATGCGTATAATATTTATTTGAATAATATTTCTATTATTTCAAACTAGACTCTTATAGCTCTTGTATCAAACATTTTTTTAAAATATATTTTCTATTATAATCTGACAATAATCTGTATTAAACACTTTGAAGTATATTTATCAATCAAATAATAATAATAATAATAATAATAATATATTTAAAAAAAGGAATTATTGACAAAAATATTTTTTTTTGGGTCACATAAACAGCTAACAGAATGCTTATATTTAATCAAATATTCATCGATGGAATATATTTAAATACCCTCTTTCTTGATTCAATCCACTTGTCCTTAATAAGATATTAATAATGAAAACTCAAATCAAAAAAAAAAAAAAATGTTAATATTGATATTCAAATCAAAAAAGTAGTATTTAACTATGCATATATGTTTTTCTAACTAGAACAACAAAATAATATAAAAATATTTTTATTTATATATAAGTATATTTAAGGTTTAATATTATTTAATAACAGATAAACTTGAGCATCATTTCTATAAAAATATAATTCAAAATAATTTTACCATACATAACATTATGATGGATGTTTACATAAAGTTTATACGTTTCATTGGTTTGTTATTGAATGTATTAGTCAGTTGATGGATGAATCAAAGTGATTATCGTGTTGCTAAATGCACATGTTATTATTAAATAATTTTCATCAATTATATCCACAATGATTAATAGTATCAAACCATTTTTGTTTGGATCGAGTATATCTGGAAGCACTTGTTTTGAAATTGTTGGCAATAATTTAGTAACAAGAAAAAAAGGAATTATTTATTCATTGTTAATATGGATTTATATGAGTATTGCAGTTGGAATTGAAATGTACATCAATGGTTTTGATTTGAAAAATAAAGAACTTTTAAAAAAAATTAGATGCATATTGGGATTTATAACATTTACCACTGATATTGTAATCACATATTACTGGAAAAATAATTTAATAATAGCACTTGATCATCTTCATCTCTATGATTTATCATCAAAATTTTATGACAATACCAGATCAATTTATTGTAAAATAATAGTAATATTTATATTTTGTAGTTGGATTGGTATTGGATATGTAACATATTATGTTGAAGCAAAATCTCCAATTATTGAAGTAATTGTTTATATTCATTTTTACTCAAGTATTTCCATGCAGATATTTACATTTTTTGGATTTATGCTATCACTTTATAAACGTTTTAATCATTTACTTAGAGTTGTTCTTTCAGATGGTAATTTGCTATTTTATATACGATTTTATATGATAATAATAAATAAGTTTATCTTTAAATTTTTTTGTAGAATTATTACTCACAAAGAATAATCATGAAATTGAATACATGACCTTTAGACTTCAAGACATATGGTCAATGCATAATAATCTAGCAACAGCTGCTGAAAATATCAATAAAATTTATTCAGTTCAATTGTTGTTGTGGATATTTTTGCTATCATTAAATATACTTTCAAGAATATATACACTTGTTAATTACCAAGAAATTAAAACAAAAAATGGAATTATTCTTATATTACGTGATACTCTTTGTGCAATTGGATTTTTAATTAATCTTTTTCTTATAATTATCATTTGTCATGTAACAAGTGATCGGGTAAAGTTTTAAATTATAATTACTTTGAATATATATTTATAAATTTATCTATTTTTTTTCTTTGTACAGGCAAATAAAGTAGCAGAAAAAATTTTTTCACCTACGTTAAAAATTCAAAAAAGCTTAAACACAATTGAGGTAACTATTTTGCCATTAAATATTAAACTAATTACTTAAATTTACATTAACATTTTTTTTAAATAGAATATATACTAATTACTTTTTTAGGACAATAATTCAGCAGTTATTTATTTTTGTGTTAAAAAAGTGAATTTTACTGCTCTTTCTGGTTTTATCAAAATTCATCTTCCACTGCTTCTCTCTGTAAGTATTGAAACTCATATATTTTCTTTATCATTATATATTGATATTAATTAAACATATTGATATTAATTTTTAGATTGTTGGAGCAATGACAACATACTTAGTCATATTGCATAAAAACTAAACTAATAATAATGACAAATTCAAACATAAAGGTGTTTGATCTTTTTCAATAATTTCATTTACAGAAAATAAAATAGATCTAAATTTTTATATGTGTATTACAAATAAAATAAATAATGATTTATTTAATAAATAATTTTTTAATTATTTGATTATAAAGCTTCATTTGTTCATTGTAATTTTAAGTTTCCACAACTTATCCTCAATGAAATACTAAAATTATATTAATTGATATAGTTTTGAAAATACTTGCAAAAAAATATACAAATATTAAATGTTTATAGTTTCTATGGATACCATTTTTATTTTATAAATATTGTCAATAAAAAACTATATTTTTATTTTACATCAAATATAGCTTGGTACATATAAATTAAAAAATAAAAATTATATGAGAAAGCTTAAATGTTGTCTTGATCTTAGAAATGTCAATTTCACCAACAAAACTCATTTTCAAACCTGGAAAAATTATTAAACAACAAATTAAATTATCAAACAACAATAAAAAAAAACCACTAATATTTCAGTTTGACATCATATCTATTCATAGTCCATTTCAACTGGATAAATCATCTGGAATAATCAAGCCAAATTCTAGCAAATTAATTACAGTGTCTTTTTCACCAAGTGAAAAAAAAGTTTACATAAATCATTTGGCTTGTTTAATTTTACATGAAGCTCCAATATTTATTGAACTTTATGGATATTCAGGAACTTTATTCAATGAAGATTATCAAAGTTCTCTTGAAGCATCAATATTAAACAGTTCAAATCAATTTGATAGATATTTCATTGACAGTAATGTTCGTAAAAATCATCAAATTCCTCCTCTTTCAATATCAAAAAGTTATTTTATCTTTGAAACAAATGGATCTAGATGTACTAAATCACAAAAAATTTCAGTAACAAATCATTGTAAAGAAGATATTTTATTCGAGTGGAATCAAAGTATTAAATTTAAACTTAAAAATTTTATAAATATATTATATAAAAGTAAATTATTTTATTTTTAATTTTAGTTAATAATAATATTTTTTATATAATACCTGGTTTTTCAACAATCCATGGAAATGAAACAAATTATTTTGAATTGTTTTTTAATCCAAATGAGGATAATAAATGGTTTGAAGCTGATATAACAGCTCAAACAATGTGGAATAATCCTCATAAAAATACATTTCTCTCAGTTATTCGTGTAATAGGTAAAAAAAAAAAAAAAAATTTACAATAAAAAAAAATAAATAAAATTTATATTGATCAATTTAATATAAATTTTCTTATTTTATTTCAGGTCGTTACTCAAATAAAATAGACAATTGGCTTTTAAATGAACAAAATAATAAAAATACAATAAAAAAATGGATAAATAATAATGATAATTTAATTATTTTACCAACAAGTACATATGATTCATTTTCTTACACAACATTTATTATAAAAAATAATGGATTATCACAATTATTATTTAAATTTAAATCACCACAAATCAATGAAAATTTATATCAATTCAATGTGAAACCACAAATTGGACTGATTGATATAAAGTTAGTTATATTTCCTTGATGGAATGAATATTTATAAAATATATATGAAAATGTAATTTATTAATAAATTAGTTTCGTGTGAAAGACAGGAAATTTCAGATTGTTGTTGTTGAAAAGCTTCCGTTAATTCAACAAAATATAGAAAAAACTTTTGTTGAACAAAAATGGTTTATTGAATTTGATGAAGGTTTACAGTTAGATATTAAATTTCAAGGATTGATTGATATACCAAAAATTATTTTTTCAAACGATAATATTATTCATTTTGATAGTATCATATATCCAGGTTGTTGTGATAAAAATATAATTTCTATGAAAAATATTTCAAAGCTACAATTAAGGTATTGTATTACACTATATTGAATATTTTTCTGATGCATTTTATTTTTTTATTTTTGTGGAAAATTATGTTTTTTATTAATTAATTCTTAATAATTAAATAATTAATTGTAGATTTGTAATATCAGAAATTCCTGATTTTCTAAAAATCAATGAATGTTGTGGAAAAATAAATGCAGATGAAATAATTAATCTTGAGTGGATTTTTCAGCCAATTGAACCTGGAGATTATGATTTTTGTATTTTATTTACAATTTATGTTATTGAACAAGAAAGAGACAGTTTGAATTCATTTGATATGTGTGTCAATGTCACTGGTTTGTGCCAATATGGATCATTAAAGGTATCATGTATTTTTTGTTTTAAATAATTTAAACAAAACAAAAATAAGTAACATAAGAATAAGTTATAAAAATTATAATATTTAATCAACACAGGCAGAAGTTTATGAATTAAATTTTGGTGAAATACAATACAACAGTACAAAAAATAATATTTTAAAAATAAATAAATTACTAAAAAATATGATAATTTATTTTAAATTAACTTCAACATGCCCAGAAAAGGAAATTAAATTTTCATCAAATTGTTATAATTTTATCAAAGATGAAGATTTAAAAGAAATTGTCATATCAATTACTCCAATAAATCTTGGTGTATTTAGATATGCCATAAATTGTAAACTTGGTGAAGAAACAAACTCAGTGATTATTTGTTGGATAAATTATTCATGTATTTTACCAACATTAAAGGTAGATTTTTTTTATTTTTAAATAAATAAAAACATATGTTATCATTATTATTTTTTATATAGATTTTAGATTTAGAAATATCTAACGTTATTTTAAATAAATACATTTTATGGAAGTTGTTAAAAATCAATGAGTGGAATAATGCTTTAAGCACTCTAGATCAAAATGAAAAAAAAATAATAAAAATAACTCTTCCATTTACTTATTTTCCATTAATGTTAAATATTATGTTTAAAAATAATAGCTGTTTATCTGTCAACTGTACAATCCAACAAATGAAATTAAATACTAATAAAAATGTAATTATTTGTAAATTTAAATTACAAAAAAATGAAAAAACTACAATTAACATTAAAATAAATCCAGAAATATGGAGAATTTTTTTATGTATTGATTTTAAACGTCAAATTATATTAGAATTTAAAAAAATAGAATCAAAAATTTTTTTGAGTGACGAATTAATTGAATTTGATGATATATATCTGGGTAATTTAAATCCAGATTATCAAATTTATTGGATTTACAATCAGACAGATAATGATATTAGTTATTATTTAAAAAAAGAAATATTTGAAAACGTCAATACATATAATAAGAGTAAATCTACACTTGTATGTTCAAATATGAGTGGAGTTTTTCCTGGTAAATCTTTTTATCCAATATTTTTCAAGTACTATCCTCGAAGAGCTGGAATTTTTCAAATATCAATACCATTGTATTTAAATGATAATATTAATAAAAATGAAAATATAATAAAATTGAAAATAAATTTGAAATCTACATTGATAAATTATGAAAACAATAAATTTAAAATAATACTTGACATGTTTTTTTTCAATAGAGATATTTGTAATATTTCTTTGTTAAATTTTCATCCTGTTGAACTAAATCCAGATTTTATTGTACTACCCTCAATCGTGTGTCATGATCAAGTCTTTAAAATGATTATGTTGGTTAATAAAAGTTGTCATGAAGTATTTGGTTATCACTGGAAAATATTCAATATTCCTGATGTTATTAAAATTATTGTTAAACCAGATAATGGTGTTATTCAACCAAAATCATTACAAACATTTCGTTTGATTATTGAATGTGGCGGAAAAGCTTGTAAAATAAATTGCCATGTTTGTTGTGAATTAATTAACCTTGATGAAAAAAGAATCTATCAAAGAGATAAAATAATATATCATAATGATAATAGTAGTAATAAAAATTATGACGAATTTTTAATTACAGAGAAAGGAACTTATTTCAAAGTAAATATTAGTAATTATATTTTTATAGTTAAAAAAATTAATTGCATATTCATATATTTTCTTTTTATCAGGAAATATCCAAAAAAAATATAAAAACTCCAACAACTTTTAATAAAATATTAAGTATTTGTTGTGCTGTTGTTAATGAAAAAATATTATCAAATAAAAAAAGAATAAAAAAATTTCCATCACGAGAAATTAAATTGAATAATATTATTATTGATGAAATTTGTATTTCAAAGAATATGTTTAACACAGCTAAACTTGTACTTGAAAATATATTATGGTAATATTTTTTTTCTTTAAATAAACTGTTAAGTATTTAAATAAGTTTTTTTTTTTTTTAATTTCTAGGGATATACTCGATGATAAATTATTTAAAAATCATTGGAAAGTTTATTCATCAAAATTTAACAATGATAAAAATGGTTTAACATATACAGAATTATTGAAAAATAAAAATTCTGAAGATGAAAATGAAAAATTTTTAAAATACCCATCATCAAGATTAATAGAAAAAATTTTTGAAAATGTAAATTATTTCTCTTTTTATATTTTAAATAATTTATCAATATTTATATTTATGATATTTTATTTATTAACTTTTTTATTTGATGATTTAGATAATATTTACCACAATTCATAAGGAATTTGCATTGGAAACAATTCATCTTGCTCGAGATAATTATCCTGGAAAAATTCCATTTAATAAAATGTGGCTTCAAATACCAGAAAAAAATTCAACAATAAATGCCAAAGCTAATTATCTTTTTTCTTCATCAGATTCATAAGGATCAGCAATTCTTCGAAAAACAGCTAAAAATTTATCACCATTATTTCTTGTTACTTTTTGTCCTTCTTCAGTGCTTGCATAAAGTTTTGGAACTATTGGATCATTTATCTAAAAAAAAAGAAATTTAATTATAATATTAATTATTAAAAAAATATAAAATTAATTATTTAAAATTAATTATTATTGTTTATTAATCTTACCAACTTATCTTCAGGAATTCTTTCAAACAATGGATGTTCTTCAAAGTGTTTAACCATCCATTCATGAAGATCTTTAACATCTGTAACTGTATCAAGAGGCACGGTAGTGCCTCGAGTCAAGTATGAGAAAGGAAATATATATGTGTGTGTAAGAGTAACTACCGTGCCTTATTATACATTCAAATATTTTGCCCCCTTCCGTCTCCAATTTTTAGAAATTTAATTAATAATTGATAGAGTATAAAGAGGATAATGAGGCTTCGTAATGATCCCATAAATCGATTTCTAGCTTTTTTTTGAAAAAAAAATCAGATTTTTTCGTTGCGGCAATATATATTTAAAGCATCATCGATATTACGGTCTTTGCGTTTTTCTCAAACTGACCAGATTTTTTTCTTGTTGTTATATTGGCTGCACTACAGAATTTTATTATCATGTTGCTACATTGGCTGCACTGCAGAATTTTATTAATATTTACTTATAAAAATGTATGAAAACTTGATGATATATATGAATTGTGTATGATACAAAAAAAAACTTTACAAAAAAATGTGATATCTAACAAAAAACAAAAAACAAGTATTTTGTACAAAAAAAAGAGTCAAGTACTCGAAATTGTAGTCAATTTGTAATGTAACTTGTTTTGCCATTAATTAATCTAAATTGTAAAAAAAAAAAAAAATTATACTTGACCCTGCTAAACATAAGATTGAATAATGTTGGCTTAAAATTTAATTTTTAATTTAGGAAAAACTACGCAGGGTCAAGTACAATTTTTTTTTATTTTTTTTTTTTTTAACAATTTAGATTAATTAATGGCAAAACAAGTTACATTACAAATTGACTACAATTTCGAGTACTTGACTCTTTTTTATACAATCTCTTTTAATATACAATTTAGATTAATTAATGGCAAAACAAGTTACATTACAAATTGACTACAATTTCGAGTACTTGACTCTTTTTTTTGTACAAAATACTTGTTTTTTGTTTTTTGTTAGATATCACATCTTTTTGTAAAGTTTTTCTTGAAACATACACAATTTATATATCAAGTTTAATTTTTATTTATAATTTTTTTACCGGTGTATCATTTGATGTTTATTATTTTTAATATACAATATTGCAATATTTATCATATATTCATATGTCAACAAATAAGCCACTAAAAAATCTGATTTTTTTTTTAAAAAAAAGCTTGACATCGATTTATGGGATCATTACAAAGCCTCATATTTTTTAATTAAATCCATCATATTTTAATTAAATTTCTAAAAATTGGAGACGGAAGGGGGCAAAATATTTGATGTATAATATAGTCACGGTAGTTACTCTTACACACACATATAAATTTCCTTTCTCATACTTGACTCGAGGCACTACCGTGCCTCTTGATGTCAACTCTGCAGTGCAGCCAACAAAAATGAGCAAGTGAGAAAAGTAAAAAAAAAAAAAAAATTTTATAATCTTATACCGTACTACCAACTTAACAAAATCAGAAATCTGGTTTTTCAGCCAAAAAATCGCAACCGTTAATTTGATTGTTCAATAAAAAAAAAAATAAGCCACTAAAAAATCTGATTTTTTTTTTAAAAAAAAGCTTGACATCGATTTATGGGATCATTACAAAGCCTCATATTTTTTAATTAAATCCATTATATTTTAATTAAATTTCTAAAAATTGGAGACGGAAGGGGGCAAAATATTTGATGTATAATATAGTCACGGTAGTTACTCTTACACACACATATAAATTTCCTTTCTCATACTTGACTCGAGGCACTACCGTGCCTCTTGATATAATAATAATAGTATATAATATAATAATATTCAAAAATTACTGTTATAAATTATTATTAGTGTTACAACGTGAACGTATATAAAAACATATGTATTTTATTGGCAATTGATATTGTATTATTTAAATTTTAGATAATTTAATAAATTTATACATATATATTGAACATTAAAATATGATAATTATTAATTTAAAATAATTAATTATTGTGATTTATAATATT
>WSYQ01000554.1:0-25095 GCA_011426435.1 Lysiphlebus fabarum
ATAAAATGATAAAAATAATATAGAAAAAAACACAAGCCACAAGATATCAAGACCAGTCACTCTCTGGTTCTCATTGTGGAGCTTAGAGTCCTTCATGGGTATTCTTAATTTCGAGTCATTTAACAAAACAATTAGAAGTTAACCCCTTTTCTTCTAGTAAAATACTTTCTTTTTAATCGTTTTACTATATATATTTATAAAATCCACGTTATGTATCCACTCATTGTACCAAACAATTTTCTTTTATACTTTTTTTTATTTTTTTTTATTTTGAATTGTCTAATTAATTTACTGAAAAATAAAATTTTTAGATAAATGATTGTTTTATTGATTTTATAATTAATAATACAGTTGGTAAAATTAAAATATAATAAATAAAAAATACTGTTTATATAAATTTTTTATTAGTTTTTTTTTTTATCCTTGATTTTGTTTTTAAAATTTTTTTAAAATTGATAATATTTATATACAAAAAACAGTAATGTAAGTATTGTTTTTAATAATTTTATTTATCAGTAATCTTTAAAAATTTATTTGAATACTTGGACATTATCAATGTCATAAAAAATAAAAAAATAATTTAACAATATTTAAAAAAAAATTAAAATGTTATTTATAAATTTATAATTATTTATTATTTATATTAAATTTTAATTTGTATTAAATGAAAATTTAATTAATATTTTAATTGATAAAAATATATAATTATAATTATTCAAGTAAGTTACTTTTTTTTTTTTTAATTTTTATAGAAAAATTTATTACTTTAAGTATTGATAAAATTGTTGTACATAATAATATATCCAAGTAAAAAAAAAATACAAACAGCATAATTCAGTTTAGATAAGATAAAATTTTTTTTATTATTTAAAACTTGTGCAAAGTGAAACAAAAATAAAAATACTAATAATATAGTCAAAGAAATAAAATATGGCTTTAAAAAAAAAAAAAGTCAGCCATTTGTGAAGTAGCTTTGCAATTTATCAACCAGAAATGTCAAACATATGTTAAACGGATTTTTTATTTTGCCACGTCAATTATTAAATATCAAAGTAACTTTAAAATTATCATTTTGATATTATGAGTATTAAAATGGAGATAAAAATAGTTGTGTTGTTAATAAGATTGTTTGTAACAATATTATTTTTGAAAACTTGTTCAACAGAAGGACCTGAATTAGTTTGTGGACCTCTTGAAGATGATTTTTATACATATTGTAAAAAAGGAGATATTCTAATGTCAGTTAAAAGTAAGAAATCTATTATAAATAATATGTTTGATAGTCTTGTAATAACTGATGAAAATATATATGATATATCAGACAATGCATTCAACAACAATTTAAATCTTGAAAATTTAACATTAAATTTTGCTTCTGATTTATTAAATTTTTATCCAAATGCATATAATGGTTTGAATAATTTAGTAACTCTAAAAATTAATAATGGAAAAGTATTACTGAGAAATATAATTTATAAAAAATTGATATCATTAAAATCATTGAAAGTTGAAGCTGATGAAAGATCAGAAAATATTGATCGATTTTTACAAAACATTGAAAATTTAACAGAAATAGAATTTTTACGTCCACAAGAAGTAAATATTTGTACGAAAAAAGACAGTATGACTGAAAATATACCACAAATTAAAAAACTTAATTATACATCTGGTGGAACACTGGAAATATTGAAGAAAAAATCATTTAGTTGTTTGATAAATCTCAATTATTTAGGTATAAGTCAAACAAATTTGGCTGAAATTGAAAGAGGAGCATTTGATGGACTTGATAAACTTGAAAAATTAGAATTGACTATGAATAAAAAATTTAAAAAAATAACTTCACATACTTTTGATAAGTTTGTAAATTCAATTGAACTTGATTTACATGGTAATTCAATTGAGATCATTGAAGTTGAAGCATTTTTTACAAAAACAACTAACTTTATATCAATCGATTTGACCTCAAATAAATTAAGCATTATTAAAAATTATGATTTTTATGGAGTTCAATGTGAAATTCTTGATTTATCATCGAATGTTATTATAACAATTGAGAAACAGGCATTTGATAGTTCTAAAATTTTAAAGTTATTTATTTATAACAATCCAATACTGAATTTTAATGATTTTATTTTAAGTCTTAGTATTTATACAAGAATATACAGTATTAATAATACATTTTTCTTGTATAATATCATACCATTTGGCTATACATTAACATTATCAGAAAATCAAAATTTTGAAATTTACTCGTATAATGAAAGTTTAAAATTTATTAAAAATAAAAAAGATTTAAGTAAACTTAACAGAATGTCAATACCATCACTTGTAATATCAAACGATATAAAAACAATTGATGAATATGCATTTTATAATTTATCAATTACAAAATTAATTATAAATCCAAAAGAAAATAATCGAATCAATATAGAACCATTGGCATTTTATTTACCAAAACTTGAAATACTTGAATTTCATGGATCATCAATTGTATTGAAAAAAAAAATATTCAAAAAACTTACATCATTGATATATTTATCATCAAAATTTGTTGAAGTATATTATTTATTATGTGAATCATTAACAGAGTTAATAAATATAAAATATTTAACAATTATTGATCATTGGGTAATAAATATTTGTCATGAAAAATGTAAAAATAATATATTTAAATTAAAAAGCCTTGAATATTTTGGTGGTGAAATTACAGAAATACAATCAGCTGCATTTAAATGTTTAGAATTAGAAAATTTAGCAATAGCAAAAACAAATTTAAAATCTATAAATGAACATGCTTTTGATGGTTTAAAAAATTTAAAGTCTTTATCAATAACAGATAATAAATATTTGATCCAGATATCTTGTTCAATTTTTGATAGTTTAAATAATTTATATGTATTTCAAATAAATTATTTTTACATCAGACGTTTTAAAAGTAAAATTGAAAAATTAGTGATAAACTTAAATTCAGATGAAAATATGATATTATTAAATTTAAATAATAACAAGTTAATTTATTTAGTCAATAATTCAATTCATCACACAAAATGGCAAAAATTTATTGTATCATCAAATAAAATAGCTCTAAATAGTAACGATGATGATGATAATATCAAAAATAAAAATAATATTTATTTATACAATGCAATTGAATCTGACATTAATGATGCATATGGAATTTTAAAAGATAATCAACAACAATTGCATACTTGTTTTTATAAATCATCACTTTGTATTGATTCAAAAACTTTACCTGTTGTTGAAATTTGTCTCGATGAAAATGGTGGATTGACATCTGTCAAAAGTACAAATCAATCTACTTCAATCGATAAATTTGAACTGGACATTGGTTGTATTAAAAACATAAAACAACATTCATTTATTTATTCAACAATACAAAATAAATTAACAATAAAATCATATACTAAAGAATTAAGAGTTGAAAGTAATGCATTTTCTGATTTAACAAATTTAAAATATCTTCGTTTTTTAGATAGCATTGTTGTATTAAATTCTTCTATTTTTGAAAACCTTTTATTATTGGAAACTTTAGTAATATCAATTGATGAAAAAAGTTGTCCACTATGTGAAGTATTAACAGATTTGCCATCATTAATAAATTTACAAATTATAAAAAATAACAGTATAAATATTTGTAATCATCATTCATGTAGAGGTATTGGATATTTTCTTATTAAAAAATTATATTATGATGGTGGTGCAATTGATAAAATTCAAAATCGTTCATTCAATTGTTTGCCATCATTGGAATTGTTATATATAATTTATACAAATTTAACAACAATTGAACCTAATGCTTTTTATGGTTTAATTCATATTGAACTCATTTCATTGGCTTATAATAAAATAAATTTTATTGGTAAAAATATTTTTAAAAATTTAAAAAAATTAAAAGTACTTTATTTGCAATTTAATAATATACAAGAAATTGAAAGTACAACATTCGAATTGATGAATGCAAATTTATGGATAGTTAATTTAGAATTTAACAAGTTAAATGTTTTAAAAAAAAATACATTTACTGGTCTTACATGTGATAATTTAGATATATCAAGTAATAAGATTACTACGATTGAAGATGGTGCATTTTATAATGCAAATATCAAAGATTTATATTATTTTAATAATCCAAAAATAAATATAAATCGTGAAAAAATTAATCTTAGTAATATTACTGCTGCATATGACGATTCACAAACAGTTTCGATTCGTGATCATGAATCTCAGCCAAATTGCAAATTATTGTGTGAAAATTGTGATATTTTTTGTGATACAGCAGCTTCAAAAATTGCTACAAACATTCAAAATCAAGAAAGAACTACCAAATATTCAACTGATAATCAAAAATCTTATGGATCATATAATAAATATAGTAAACCTGTTAAAAGTTGTCATAAACTTTGTGCACTATGTGAACCTGTATGTTGATTAATCATTTTTTAAATTATCTATTAAATATGTAATAATTTTATTTAAAAAAGATATTATAAATTTAATAATAACACAAAAAAATTACCGCACATGATTTAATAAGTACTCATCTAGCACAATTTTACAGTCCAACTACAAATATTTTTTGTCATTCAAATTATGATAATGTATGATTTAACTTCAAATATAATTTATCAAGTCAAATATTTTTTTTTTCATGGTTTTTGAAAAATAAAAAATATTATTATTTAACGATAATGTATACAAAATTAATTTAAATTATTATAACATTAGCTAACAATTTTGCTGATAAGAATATTTTTTTTTTCAAGGTTTTCATAATAAACTATATACGTATATATATATATGCAATTTTGTAAAACAATTTTATTATTTCAGATAAAATTCTTGTATATATATTATCGGTAGTAAAAAATTTTAATAATAGTTGAAAAAATAAAATAAAATTTTTATATGTTTGTTTTGCAAAATCAGTCGGCCATTCGTTAAATATCAACTCATTGAGTCAAACATATGTTAAAAATATTTTTTTATTTTGCCACGTCAATTATTAAATATCAAAAGTAACTTTAAAAATATCATTTTAATATTATAAGCATTGTAATGGAGATAAAAATGGGTGTGTTGTTAATAAGATTGTTTGTAACAATATTATTTTTGAAAACTTGTGCAACAGGAACAGCTAATTCACTTTGTTCTTCTCTTGAAGATGATCTATATACATATTGTAAAAATAAAAACACCCTAACCTCAGTTATAAGTAGAAAATCTGTTATAAACAATATGTTTGATAGTCTTGTAATAACTGATAAAAATATTTTCAATATATCCGACAATGCATTAAGCTACAATTTAAATCTTGAAAGTTTAACATTAAATCTTGGTTCTGGTTTATTAAATTTTTATCCAGATGCATTTAATGGTTTGAATAATTTAGTTACTCTAACAATTAATAATGGAAGAGTGATATTGAAAAATAAAATTTATGAAAAATTAATATCATTGAAATCATTGAAAGTAGAAGCTGATGAAAAATCAGAAAATATTGATCAATTTTTACAAAACATTAAAAATTTATCAGAGATAGAATTTTTACGTCCACAAGAAGTAAATATTTGTACGAAAAAAGACAGTATGACTGAAAATATACCACAAATTAAAAAACTTAATTATACATCTGGTGGAACACTGGAAATATTGAAGAAAAAATCATTTAGTTGTTTGATAAATCTCAATTATTTAGGTATAAGTCAAACAAATTTGGTTAAAATTGAAAGAGGAGCATTTGATGGACTTGATAAACTTGAAAAATTAGAATTGACTATGAATAAAAAATTTAAAAAAGTACCTTCACGTACATTTGATGATTTTGAAAATTCAATTGAACTTGATTTACATAATAATTCAATTGAAATTATTGAAATTGAAGCATTTTTTACAAAAACAGCAAACTTTATATCAATCGATTTGAGCACAAATAAATTAAGCATTATTAAAAATTATGATTTTTATGGAGTTCAATGTGAAATTCTTGATCTATCATCGAATGTTATTATAACAATTGAGAAACAGGCATTTGATAGGTCTAAAATTTTAAAGTTATTTATTTTTAACAATCCTATACTGAATTTTAATGATTTTATTTTAAGTCTTAGTATTTATACAAGAATATACAGTATTGATAATAAATTTTTCTTGTACAACCACAAACCATTTGGCTATACATTAACATTATCAAAAAATAAAAATTTTGAAATTTACTCGTATGATGAAAGTTTAAAATTTGTTATTAATATAAAACAAGATATAAATAAACAAAATAAAATAACAATGTCATCACTTGAAATATCAAACAATATAAATTCAATTGAAGAATATGCATTTTATAATTTATCAATTACAACATTAATTATAAATCCAAAAGAAAATAATCAAATTAATATAGAACCATTGGCATTGTATATACCAAATCTTAAAATACTTGAATTCCATGGATCATCAATTGTATTAAAAAAAAATATATTTAAAAAACTTACATCATTGATACATTTATCATCAAAATTTATTGAAAAATATAATTTATTATGTGAATCATTAACAGAGCTAATAAATGTAGAATATTTAACAATTATTGATCATGATAAAATTAATATTTGTGATGAACAATGTGGAACGAATAATAAATCAAAATTAAATAGTGTTAATTATGCTGGTGGTGCTATTACTAAAATACAATCTCAGGCATTTAAATGTTTACAGTTGGAACATTTTGCAATAACAAATACAAGTTTAAAATCAATTGAAGAAAATGCATTTGATGGTTTAAAAAATTTAAAATCATTATCAATAACAGGAAATAAATATTTAACAAATATACCTTCATATATTTTTAATAATCTAAAAGATCTATATGTATTTCATATAAATAATTTTTACATAAGACGTTTTGACAGCATGATTCGAAATTTAATACTGGAATCGAAATTAAATAAAAATATGATATTATTAAATTTAAATAATAACAAGTTAATTTATTTAGTCAATAATTCAATTCATCACACAAAATGGCAAAAAATTATTGTATCATCAAATGAAATTACACTAAATAGTAACGATGATGATGATAATATTAAAAATAAAAATAATATTTATTTATATAATGCACTTGAATCTGATGTTAATAATACATATGGAATTTTAAAAAATTATTATGAACAATTTGAAACTTGTTTATATAAATTAACTTTTTGTCTTAATACAAAAACTTTACCTGTTGTTAAAATTTGTTTAGATGAAAATGGTTCATTGAATTCTGTTACAAATACAAATCCATCAGTTCCAATAATAAAATTTGAACTTGATATTGGTTGTATTAAAATAATTAAAAAACAGTCATTTATTCATTCAACAATACAAAATGAATTAACAATAAAATCAAATATTAAAAAATTAAGAGTTGAAAGTTATGCATTTTCTGATTTAACAAATTTAAAATATCTTCGTTTTTTAGATAGCATTGTTGTATTAAATTCTTCTATTTTTGAAAATCTTTTATCATTGGAAACTCTGATATTATCAACTGATGAAACATATGAACCACTTTGTCAAGTATTATCAGATTTACCATCATTAATAAATTTACAAATTGTAAAAAATAATAGTATAAATATTTGCAATCATCATTTATGTAGAGGTATTGAAAATTTTCTTATTAAAAAATTATATTATGATGGTGGTGCAATTATTAAAATTCGAAATCATTCATTTAATTGTTTGCCAGTATTGGAATCTTTATTTATAACTGATACAAATTTAACAACAATTGAAACTGATGCATTCAAAGGTTTAACTCAACTTGAAACACTTTCATTGTCTCATAATAAATTAAATTTTATAAGTAAAAATATTTTTAAAAATTTAAAAAAATTAAAAGTACTTCATTTGCAATTTAATAATATACAAGAAATTGAAAGTACAACATTTCAGCTGATGAATGCAAATTTATGGATAGTGAATTTAAATTTTAACAACTTTAATATTATAAAAAAAAATACTTTCACTGGTCTAACATGTGATAGTTTAGATTTATCAAGCAATGACATTCAGACAATTGAAGATGATGCATTTTATAATGCAAATATTAAAAATTTATATTATTTTAATAATCCAGAAATAAATATATTTCATGAAAATATTAAACTTAGTAATTCTGTTGCTATACATGTTAATTCAGAATCACCTTCAATTCCAAAGACAAATTGTAAATCATCATGTGATGATGCAGCTTCAACAACTCCTAAAAATATTACAAATAAAAAAAAAGCTACCAAAGATTCAAATAATAATGAAAAATCTTATAAATCATCTGTTGAATATGATAAACCTGTTAAAAATTGTCATAAATATTGTGCACAATGTGAACCTGTATGTTACTGATTATAAAACTTTATACTATGCTAAATATTTAATTTTAAAATAATATAATATTTTTAGTTATTCAAATTGCTGCACATTTCAAAAATTTTTATTTTTCTTTTAAAATCAACACGATGAAAATCAATGCACATATTATAAAAAACACTTATCAAGCACAATTTAAAATGTAATTTCAAAGTAAAATATTTTTTTTTTTTCAAGGTTTTTATAATAAACTAAGCATTTTAAAAAAATAAATTTATTATACCTATGATAAAAATATTTGTATACTTATATATTATCAGTAATAAAATATTTTAATGATAGTTGAAGAAATAAAATAACCATTTTACACGTTTATTTGCAAAAACAGTTAATAACTCATTAAATATCAACTAGTTGAGTCAAACATATGTTAAAAGTATTTTTTATTTTGCCACGTCATTTGTAATTTTAGAAGTATCATTTTAGTGTGATAAACATTAAAATGAAGATTAAAATGGGTGTGTTGTTAATAAAATTGTTTGTAACAATATTATTTTTAAAAAATTGTGCAACAGAAGAACCTGGTTTAGTTTGTGGACATCTTGAAGATGATTTATATACATATTGTAGAAATAAAGACACACTAATGTCAGTTACAAGTGAAAAATCAATTATAAACAATATATATGACAGTATTGTTATAACTGATATTAATATAATTAAAATATCTGACAATGCATTTAACAACAATTTACATCTTGAAAGTTTAACTCTTAATTTTGGTCCTTATTTATTACATTTAGATTCAGATGCATTTGCTGGATTGGGTGGTTTGAATCATTTAAATATTAATAATGGAAAAGTTATATTAAAAGTAAAATTTTTCAAAAATTAATGTCATTAAAATCATTAAAATTAGAAACTTTATCAAGAGACAATAAATTTCTATTCCATTTTCAAGATAAAAGTTTAAAATTTGTTAAAATTATTAAACAATAGATGAAATAATACATAAAAAAATATCAATAGTATCATTTGAAATATCAAACAACATAAAATTAATTAAACAATTTGCATTATATGATTTACCAATTTCAAAATTAATTATAAATCCAGAAAAATAAAATCAAATTGATATTAAACCAATGGCACTGTATTTACCAAAATTAGAAATACTTGAATTTTATAGATCATCAGTAATATTAAAAAAAAATATATTTAACAAACTAACATCATTGATATATTTAACATCAAAATTCATTGAAAAATATTAATTATTATGTGAGTTAGATTCCATAAGTGTGGTTGGATTTCATGATTTAGAAAATTTAAAATCTTTATCAATATCTAGAAATGAATATTTAACTGGAATACCTTCATATATTTTAAATTATTTAAAAAAACTATATATGTACTTCACTTTAACAATTTTTATATAAGACATGCTAGTAGTAGAATAGAAAATTTACAGATGAAAATATGATATTATTAAATTTAAATAATAACAAGCTAATTTATTCAGTCAATAATTCAATCTATTATACAAATAAAATACTAATAAAATAACAAAATAAAATAAATAACTGACAATGAATATACACTTTAAATCCAGATAAATATTTAATTTTCATGTATTTTATTATTATTTTGTTAATTATTAATTAATTAATGTAATTGTTCATTATTTTATTATATAATAAAATATTAATATATATTCTTTAAATATTAAGTATTGTTTAAAATAAAAAAATAAAATAACAAAAATAAATTTATAAAATGGTCATTTTGAGCAATTCGGGTTTAAAATTGAATGGAAAAAATCAGCCGATTCTACCAGGCGAATAGAATATGCGAGGAGTATTTACAGTTACTACTCACTTATTCTGTTCGCCTGGTAGAGTCGGCTGATTTTTTCCATTAAATCTCAAAGATGAAGAGCTCAAAATGGCCATTTTATAAATTTATTTTTGTTATTTTTATTTTTTTATTTTAATTAATATTTGATATTTTAAAAATACATATTATCATTTTATTATATAATAAAATAATGCATAATTACATTAATTAATTAATAGTAAATAAAATAATAATAAATATATCCTCAAAATTTATTTTTAATAATAAAAAAATTTTAAAATTGACAAATAGTGTATTAAATAGACACTTTTAATGCAATTAAATATTTAATTTTTCAATATTTATCATTATTTTATAATTTATTAATTAATTGATGTGATTATTCATCACTTTATTATATAATGAAATAATAATATATATTTTTAAAATATCAAATATTAATTAAAATAAAAAAATAAAAAAAAAAAAATAAATGAATAAGTGACAATGCATATACACTTTTATTACAAATAAATATTGAATTTTTCATTATTTTTAATTATTTTATTGATTATTAATTAATCAATGTGATTATCTCTCATTTTTCTATATAAAATATTAACATATATTATTAATATATCAAGGATTGTGTAAAATAAAAAAAAAAACAAAACAAAATTAAATAAATAAGTGACAATAAATATACACTTTTAATGCAAATAAATATTGAATTTTTTATTATTTATTATTATTTTATTAATTATTAATTAATTAATGTAATTATTTATTATTTTATTATATAATACAATGATAATATATATTTTTAAAATATCAAATATTAATTAAAATAAAAAAATAAAAAAACAAAAATAAGTAAATAACTGACAATGATTATACACTTTAAATACAAATAAATATTTATTTTTCATATATTTTATTATTATTTTATTAATTATTAATTAATTAATGTAATTATCTATCATTTTATTATATAAAATAATAATATATATTCTAAAAATATCAAGTATTGTTTAAATTAAAAAAATAAAATAACAAAAATAAATTTATAAAATGGCCATTTTGAGCAAGTGAGGAGTAACTGCAAATACTCTTCGCATATTCTATTCGCCTGGTAGAATCGGCTGATTTTTTCCATTAAATTTCAAAGCTTAATAGCTCAAAACGGCCATTTTATAAATTTATTTTTTTAATTTAAACAATACTTGATAATTTAATAATATATATTATTATTTTATATAATAAAATGATAGATAATTACATTAATTAATAAATAATTGATAAATTAATAATAAATAATGAAAAATTCAATATTTATTTGCATTAAAAGTGTATATTTATTGTCACTTATTTTTTTAATTTTGTTTTGTTTTTTTTTTATTTTAAATAATCCTTGATATATTAATAATATATATTAATATTTTATATAGAAAAATGATAGATAATCACATTGATTAATTAATAACTCATAAAATAATATTAAATATTGAAAATTTAATAATTATTTGCATTAATAGTGTATATTCATTATCAGTTACTTAATATTTTTGTTTTTTTTATTTTTTAATTTTAAACATGCTTGATATTTTGAGAATATATATTATTATTCTATTATATAATAAAATGATGAATAATTACATTAATTAATTAATAATTAATAAAATAATAAAATAATCATGAAATACGTGAAAATAAAATATTTATTTGTATAGTGGAATTGTAGATTCATTGTCAGTCCTCATTTTTTACACTTTAATATACAACTATTTAATACAACAAAATAAATTATCAAAAGTGTATTGTACAAAATAGAGATGATACCTAAGTTTATTATTGTTTTGCAGCTTCTTTTAATTATTTCTTAATATTTAATTTGTTTTATTTAACATAAGAAAATCAATCAACTTATAATTTCATGTTTTTGTTTCTATACTATTTCGTTGATTATTAAATGATTAAAAAATGTCATTTATCCACTGATAACAAACTTTTAATAAAATGTGTCCAAGATGTTTTTTTTTTTTAATTTTTTTTCTCGAAGCATATGTTATATATTTGGATGTAAAATATTATGGCGTTACTCTGATTGAATGAATATTTAAATTTTAATTATAATATTGTTGTGTTTATTTATTCATAATTAATTTTTATTCTCAAAATTTATTTTTAATAATAAAAAAATTATAAAATTGACAAAAAGTGTATTAAATAGACACTTTTAATGCAATTAAATATTTAATTTTTCAATATTTATCATTATTTTATTAATTATTAATGAATTAATGTAATTATGCATTATTTAATTATATAGAAAAATAATAATATATATTTTTAAAATATGAAGTATTAATTAAAATAAAAAAACAAAAATAAATGAATAACTGACAATGAACATACACTTTAAATACAAATAAATATTTAATTTTCATATATTTATTATTATTTTATTAACTATTAATTAATTAATGTAATTATCTATCATTTTATTATATAAATTAATAATATATATTAGTAAAATATCAAGTATTGTTTAAAATAAAAAAAAAAACAAAATAAAATTAAATAAATAAGTGACAATAAATATACACTTTTAATGCAATTAAATATTGAATTTTTCATTATTTATTATTATTTTATTAATTATTAATTAATTAATGTATAATTATCTCTTATTTTATTATAAAAAATAAAATATATATTCTCTAAATATCAAGTATTGTTTAAATTAAAAAAATAAAATAACAAAAAAAAATTAATAATAAAATAGCCATTTTGAGTTCTTCACCTTTGAAATTTAATGGAAAAAATCAGCCGATTCTACCAGGCGAATAGAATATGCGAGGAGTATTTACAGTTACTCCTCACGTATCCTGTTCGCCTGGTAGAATCGGCTGATTTTTTCCATTCAATTTTAAACCCGAATTGCTCAAAATGGCCATTTTATTAATTTTTTTTTGTTATTTTATTTTTTTTGTTTTATTTTTTTATTTTAAACAATACTTGATATTTTAATAATATATATTATTAATTTATATAATAAAATAATAGATAATTACATTAATTAATTAATAATTAATAAAATAATAATAAATAATAAAAAATTCAATATTTATTTGCATTAAAAGTGTATATTTATTGTCACTTATTTATTTAATTTTGTTTTGTTTTTTTTTTTATTTTAAACAATCCTTGATATATTAATAATATATATTAATATTTTATATAAAAAAATGATCGATTATTACATTAATTAATTAGTAATTAATAAAATAATAATAAAATATATGAAAATTTAATATTTATTTGGATTTATAGAGTGTATATTTATTGTCACTTATTTATTTATTTTTGTTTTTTTATTTTTTTATTTTAATTAATACCTCATATTTTAAAAATATATATAATTATTTTATTATATAATAAAATGTTGAATAGTCACATCAATTAATTAATAATTATTAAAAGAATAATGAATATATGAAAATTAAATATTTATTTGTATTTAAAGTGTATGTTCATTGTCACTTATTCATTTATTTTTGTTTTTTTTAATTTTTTATTTTAATTAATATTTGATATTTTAAAAATATATATTATCATTTTATTATATAATAAAATAATGCATAATTACATTAATTAATTAATAATTAATAAAATAATATTATTATAATAAAAAACTTGAAAATTAAATATTTATTTGGATTTAGAGTGTATATTTATTGTCTCTTATTTATTTAATTTTGTTTTGTTTTTTTTTTTATTTTAAACAATCCTTTATATATTAATAATATATATTAATATTTTTTATAGAAAAATGATAGATAATCACATTGATTAATTAATAATTCATAAAATAATATTAAATATTGAAAAATTTAATAATTATTTGCATTAATAGTGTATATTCATTATCAGTTACTTAATATTTTTGATTTTTTTATTTTTTAAGTGCAAATACTCCTCGCTTATTCTATTCGCCTGGTAGAATCGGCTGAATTTTTCCATTCAATTTTAAACCATAATTGCTCAAAATGGCCATTTTATAAATATATTTTTGTTATTTTATTTTTTTTGTTTTATTTTTTTGTTTTAAACAATACTTGATATTTTAATAATATATATTATTATTTTATATAATAAAATGATAGATAATTACATTAATTAATTAATAATTAATTAAATAATAATAATATAATAATAATAATCATAATAATAATAATAATAATAAAATATATGAAAATTAAATATTTATTTGTATTTAAAGTGTATGTTCATTGTCAGTTATTTACTTAATTTTGTTATTTAATTTTTTTATCTAAACAATACTTGATAATTTGGAAATCTATACTATTGTTTTATAAAATAAAATAATAGATAATTACATTAATTAATTAATAATCAATAAAATAATAATAAATAATAAAAAAATTAATATTTCGATGCATTAAAAGTGTATGTTCATTGTCACTTATTCATTTATTTTTGTTTTTTTATTTTTTTATTTTAATTAATATTTGATATTTTAAAAATATATATTATTATTTTATTATATAATTAAATGATGAATAATCACATTAATTACTTAATAATTAATAAAATAATGATAAATATTGAAAAATTAAATATTTAATTGCATTGAAAGTGTATATTTAATACACTATTTGTCAATTTTAAAATTTTTTTATTATTAAAAATAAATTTTGAGGATATATTTATTATTATTTTATTTACTATTAATTAATTAATGTAATTACGCATTATTTTATTACATAATAAAATGATAATATATATTATTAAAATATCAAGTATTGTTTAAAACAAAAAAATAAAAATAACAAAAATAAATTTATAAAACGGCCATTTTGAGCAATAAGTAGGGAGTAACTGCAAATACTCCTCACTTATCCTGTTCGCCTGGTAGAATCGGCTGATTTTTTCCATTCAATTTCAAACCCGAATTGCTCAAAATGACCATTTTATAAATATATTTTTGTTTTTTTATTTTTTTTGTTTTATTTTTTTGTTTTAAACAATACTTGATATTTCAAGAATATATATTATTATTTTATCATATTATAATATAATGGATAATTACATTAATTACGTTATTTAATTAATAATAAACAAAATATAATAACAAAATACTATTGAGAATCAAATATTTATTGTCAGTCTTATAATTTTTTTATTATTAAAAATAAATATTGCGAATAAAAATTAATTATAAATAAATAAACATAACAGTATTATAATTAAATTTTGAATATTCATTAACTTTGAAATATTTTACATTTAAATATATAACGTATGCTTTGAGAAAAAAAAATTAAAAAAAAAAAAAACATCTTGGACACATTTTCATAAAAGTTTGTTATCAGTGGATAAATGACATTTTTTAATCATTTAATAATCATCAAAATAGTATAGAAACAAATACATAAAATTATAAGTTGATTAAAATAGATGATCATCTTGATGATTGTTATATTTTTTCAAGTATCTGTATTGAATTAATATAAAAAAGAATGAAATCATTTAAATCCAAAAGTGAATTTTTCGTTTAATTTTTTTTATTTATTTATTTTTTTACAAAAATTTATTACTTTAAATATTGTTAAAACTCTTGTACACAATCTCAAGGTAAAAAAAAAATTATTACAGTCATAATTTAGATAAGATTAGATAAAAAAATTTCATTATACTCGAAACTTAAACAGAATTAATAGTCCAAGTAACTTTAAAATAAAATAAGTCAGCCATTTGTAAAATATCAACCAGTTGAGTCAAACATATGTTGAAAGTAGTTTCATATTGCCACGTCAATTATTAAATAATATAATTAATTCTAAAATGGAAATAAAAGTAAGTTTGTTGTTAGTAATATTACTAATAACAATATTATTTTCAAAACGTTGTGCAACAGAAGAAGAATCTGGCCTGGTTTGTGGACCTCTTGAAGATGTTCACTATACATATTGTAAAAATGAAGATACACTAATGTCAGTTACAAGTAAGAAATCTATTATAAATAATATATTTGATAGTCTTGTAATAACTGATAACAATATATTTGAAATATCCAACAATACATTTAACAACAATTTAAATCTTGAAAGTTTAACATTAAATTTTGGCTCTGATTTATTATATTTTTATCCATATGCATTTAATGGATTAGATAATTTAACAACTTTAAATATTAATAATGGAAGAGTTATATTGAAAAATAATGTTTTTAAAAAATTACCATTATTAAAATCATTAAAAATAGAAACTGATGAAAGTTCAGAAAATTTAAATGAATTTTTACAAAATCTAAATAATTTAACAGATTTAGAATTATTACGTATTGGTGAAGTTAATATTTGTTCTGATAAAAATAGTTATAATAAAAATATAAAACATATTAAAAAACTTAGTTATACAACTGGTCGAGGTCTTAAAAATTTAAAAACAAATTATTTTTCTTGTTTAATAAATATAAATTTTTTAAGTATAACACAAACTACATTAGATGTCATAGAAAAAGGAGCATTTGATGGTCTTGATAAACTTGAAATATTAAAATTAACTATGAATAAAAAATTAAAAAAAATACCTTCACGTACATTTGATAATTTTTTAAATTCAATTGAACTTGATTTACATGGTAATTCAATTGAAATTATTGAAGAAAATGCATTTCTTCAAAAAATAAGTCATTTTATATCAATTGATTTGAGTTTAAATAAGTTGAGTTCTATTAAAAATCATGTTTTTAATGGAATTCATTGTGAAAATCTTAATTTATCGTCAAATAATATTGCAACAATTGAAGAAAATTCATTTCATCAATCTAAAATTTTAAAGTTATCTATTTTTAATAATCCTATACTGTATATTAGTGATTTCATTTACGATCTTGGTATATATACAAGAATTTATAATATTGATTATAAAACTTTTATGTATAATCTTGTACCAACTTATTATACATTCACATTATCAAAAGACAAAAATTTTGAAATTTACTTGGATGATAAAAGTTTAAGATTTGTTAAAAATATAAAACAAAATATAAATAAACAAAGTAAAATATCAATATCATCACTTGAAATATCAAATGATATAACATCAATTGAAGAATATACATTTTATAATTTATCAATTACAAAATTAATTATTAATTCAAAAAATAATAATCAAATTGATATCAAGCCATTGGCATTTTATTTACCAAAATTAGAAATTTTACAATTAAATGGATCATCAATTGTATTGAAAAAAAATATATTTAAAAAACTTACATCATTGATATATTTATCATCAAAATTTAATGAAAAAAATTATTTATTATGTGAAATATTACCAGAATTAATAAATATAAAATATTTAATAATAATTGATCATAATAAAATTAATATTTGTGATGATAAATGTTTTGATAATAAATTTAATTTAACAACTCTTGAATATTTTGGTGGTTATATTACAGAAATACAACCATATGCATTAAAATGTTTAAAATTAAAACATTTTGCAATAACAAATACAAGTTTAAAATCAATTAAAGAAAATGCATTTAATGGTTTACAAAATTTAGAATCTTTATCAATAACTGAAAATAAATATTTAATTAATATACCATCATATATTTTTGATAATTTAAAAGAATTATATGTATTTCATATAAATAATTTTTATGTAAGTCGTTTTGACAGTAAAATTGAAATAATGCTTATGGAATTAAATATAGATAAAAATATGATAATATTAAATTTAAATGAAAACAAGTTAATTAATACTGTTAATAATTCAATTCGTCATACAACATGGCAAGAAATTATTTTATCATCAAATGAAATTATATTTAAAAATAATGCTCATAATTATACAATACAAAAAAATCATATATTTTTATACAATGCAATTGAATCTGAAATTAATAATGCATATGGAATTTTAAAAAATCATCATCAACTATTAAATAATTGTTCTTATAAATCATCAATTTGTATTGATTCAAATAATTCACCAGTTAAAATTTGTATCAATGAAAATGGTGTATTAACTTCTGTTGAAACTACAAATAAATATATTACAATTGATAAATTTGAACTTGATGTTGGTTGTATTGAAAAAATTAAAAAATTTGCATTTAAAGATTTAATAACAAAAAATGAATTAACTATAAAATCTTATATTAAAAAATTAACAATTGAAAAAGATGCATTTTCTAATATGGAAAATTTAAAAATATTACGTTTTATTGATGGTGCAGTTGTTTTAAATAATTTTATATTCAGAGATCTTTTGTTATTGGAAATTTTAGAATTATCAATTGATGAATCAAATGTACCACTTTGCAATGTATTAAAAGATTTACCATCATTAACTAATTTAGAAATTAAAAATCATAATAATATTAATATTTGTAATGATCATCGTTGTAAATATGTTGAAAATTTTCGTATATTAAAACTATATTACAATGGTGGTGCAATTGATAAGATTAAAAAAGAATCATTTAAATGTTTGACACTATTAAATCTTTTATCTATAACAAATACTTATTTAACAACAATTGAAACTGATGCATTTTATGGTTTAATTAATATTGAAACACTATCATTAGCTTATAATAGAATAAATTTTATCGGTAAAAATATTTTTAAATATTTAAAAAAATTAAAATATCTTTATTTGCAATTTAATAATATACAAGATATTGAAAGTACAACATTTCAATTGATGAATGTAAATTTATTAAATATAAATTTAGATTTTAACAAATTAATTACCATTAAAAAAAATACTTTTACTGGTTTAACATGTGATAGTTTAGATTTATCAAGCAATAACATTCAAACAATTGAAAATGATGCATTTTATTATTCAAATATTAATGATTTATATTATTTTGGTAATCCAAAGATAAATATAAATCTTGAAAAAATTAAACTGAGTAATATTACTACTATACATTACGATCCAGAAACAATTTCTATTTCTAATCAACAATTTCAGACAAATGACAAATTATTAAATGAAAATTCAGATAGTTTTTCTGATTCTACAGCTTCGAAAATTGCTAAAAATATTCAAAATCAAGAAAAAATTAGTAAGCAATCAGTTAATATTCAAAAAACACAAAAAAATTCTGTTAAACATGATAAACCTGTTAAAAAATGTCATAAATATTGTGAAAATTGTGATCCTGAATGTTGATCACACATGCTTCAAATATTTGATTTAAAATATTTTTCAATTAATAATATATGTATACAACAATTTTAAATAAATAATTAATAAATATAAATTTTAAATAATTTTATTTTTTTATACATTCATTTACATCCTTATGTTTATACGTATTTCAATTTTAAATAAATAAATTCATCTCACATTTATCATTGATTTATAAAATATCTTTTTTAAATCCTCTTGTTTCAGCTGTCCATAAAATTAATCAATTTATACATATAATACATATTTTTGTTCACAAATTACAAGTCTTTTGATGTTTCAATATAAAAAAAAATATTTCTTTTGAATTAAATTTTTCATGTACATGTGAATAGATAAAAAAAAAATTATATAAAAATAAATAAACCAAATTTATATACATATTGCAAAATATTTGATTTTAAAAATTTTTTATTTAAAATATATTTCAAGTATTTTATTTATTTTTTTTTTTTAACCATCTCTCAATCCTCATTGAACTTTCAATCTATTTATTTATTTTATTTTTAATTTTTTTATATACTTTTTAAAAAAGATGCACATTAAAAAATTTCGTATTACTTCAACCTGAGATGAGTTTCATTGGAAGTTTCACTTGGATAGATACATCACGTATTTTTATGGTATTTATTTATATATTTTTTTTTTTTTTTATTTAAAATATATATTGACAAATCGTTTGTACAAAAATATATAAAATATACCATCTTTTTATTGAATAAAAATAAAATAAATATTCACTGATATAAAAAAATATTAATGAATATTATTATTATTATTTATAATGAAATGATTTGATGTGTTTTGAATGAATGTCTCTTGAGGATTTACCTTGTATAAAGAGAATAAGTTGCGTCAATTCATCAAGATCCACGAATCATAAAAGACTTGTAATCCTCAAGAAGAAGAGAGGTCGTGCTTTGCATTGATTCTATATTGCAAAAGGGGAATAAGCGCTTTTTACACAGTCTTGTTCTGTTCCATCATCATCATCATCTTTTTTTTTTTTTTTTTTTTTTAAATGAAGAAGACTGTCGTTAACTTTTTTTTTTTATCTTATTCATTGTCATGCTAATTATCCAAGATTTATTTATTATTTTTTTACTTTATATATTTAAAAATTTTATATATATATAAATATTTTAATAAAAAAAAAAAATTATTCTATTTATTAATTATATTATTAAATTTTTTAATAATTTATTATATTCTTATCTATTTATCTTCTGTATTTGACTTAAAAATTTAGAGATTAATTTAAATTATTAATGTTGTTTCAATACTTGAGACAAACTGACTGTCAAATACAGTTATTTGTTTGCTAAATTATTTTATGGCTCTTCACAATGTCCGATCATATATTGATCTATACTACTGAAAAAAAAAAAATAAAGCTTTTTAATTAATTTTTTTATTTAAACAATTATAATTTCATATAAATAATATAAAAAATTATAGTTTTATATGAAAAAAATAAAATTGTTAAAAAAATAAAAAAAAAAAAAAGACACTCCCTTAGCGTAAAATAAAAGGGATTATTTTCTTACGAGAGCGCCTCGCGGGGGCTTAAGCATTGATGAGGTTTTTAAATGGGTTCTTCTTTGATAGCGTACAGTTTGTTACGATGCCCAACTCCTTCTTCAACCCCCTTTTTTTTTTTTTTACCCCCACAAAGTGGTTGGATATATTCCTAAGGTCGAAGAGAAGCAAAAACCTTTAATTTCTTTTTTCTTTTTTTATTTTTTTTCTTTGCAAATTTTTTTTTTTTTTTTACATATATACAAGAACAAGGGAGTAAAAAAAAAAAAGCTCGGTGACGATATTTACCGAGAGATTAAAAAATCGAAAAGAAAAATTAAGTGTTACGAGGGCACATGAACTGATTCTTCATGAAAATTTTTTTTTTTTTTTTTTCTCATCATTATCATCAGACGCATAATTCAATGTAATCCTAAAATCCATGTGTCTATAACAACCCCTTTTTAAATATATATAAATATAACTGTATTATTTTTATTTAAATTTTAAAATAATAAAAAATTTTTATTTATAAAATTTATAAATTAAATTTTAAATTTAAGTAAATTATTATTTGGAGTAGAGTTTATATGTATTTTATTATGTGAAATATATATTTTGTAAAGACAAATATTTAGAGGGTGATAGCAGTGTCCAATATAAACATATATAGATGTGCATTTACAGATACGCTTGGGTTATTAGTAAATTAACTGACATCAAAGAAAATTTTGTACATTGACCATTTTACTTAATTAAATACCAATGTAAAAGTTACTATTTATTATAATATTTATATTACAAAATCTCTGATTAATTATATATATTTATTTTATCAAATTATAGATTTACTAATGTATTTTTATTTTTTTAAATTTTTTATTTTATAAATTTATATTTTGCTAAGCTTGTAATCTTTGTCTTTAATATTCAAAAACGTGATTGTCTTTTTAAACGTTTTAACTGTATTAAAAAAAAAAATAAAATAAAATATATAGTGAGAAAGATAAAAAAGAAAAATGAAAGACGTTTTTTTTTTTACTACAGTATAAGTTGATGAAGAGTCCAACGAACCAGGGCTTTTCATATGCTAATTGACATTCGTCATTTTCTTATGACTTAAGTGGGCTCAAAGAAAAATAATAACATTTTTAACTTTTTTTTTTTTTTTTTTTATTTTGTTATTTAAAAAAAATTTTATACAAGTAATTTTTTTATAATATTTATTTACAGTTATAAATGTTAATATTTACTTACCGTTAAAAATAATAAGTTATCTCTTTTTTTTTTTTTAATTTTAAAAATATGATAAGTGATGGGTTTTTCTGTTGATGACACAAACACATAACTGATAAAACTATATTCAACTCTATCGTATTATTTATTTTATATCTTTATCTAAGGTTTATATCTCTCTTTTGTTATTTAATCTAGAACACGTCGAGTTTTAAAGATAAGAACAACCAAGTTTTACCACAAACTGTGACTAAATCAGTTTAAAAAATTTTTGTGGCATTGACGATTGACTTGGTGTTTAATAAATTATATAAATTAAAGTTTATTTTAAATATATAATATATATACATTGTAAATATTATATATTATTGATTTAATAATATTTAATATCAATTAAAAATTGGATAGTATATTTTTTTTTTTATTAATATAAAAATGTTGTGATGAGTCAGAATGACATCATTCTTATCATCATAAAAATTTTAGGCGTCACCATTTATTATTAAATAAAACAGTTAATTTTTAATTGTAAAATTATTATATAATTATTATTAAATTAAATAATAATGACACTTGGACCACGTGAAGTTATGAGATCAGAAGAAATTGAAGGTGGTCCAACTGGACCAGTAAATTCAATATCAGATCCAGAATCACTTGATTGTGGTTGTGGACAATTACCATTTAAAAAATTAGTAAAATATGCAACAAGAAAATTATTTATAATATTATTATGTTGGATTGGTTTTATACAATCAGCTGGACAAGAATATTTTTATGTAACAAGTTCAACAATTGCTAGAAAATTTCAATTTCATCCAAATACAATTGGTAAGTAAAATTTAATTAAATAAATATTATAATTATATTTTAATTAATTTAATTTTACAGAATGGTTAACAATTATTAATAATGGATTATTTCCATTTATATTATCTTTACCAATATCATATTGGGGTGATCGTATACATCGTGCAGCATGGATTGGTGCACTTGTGTTAATTCAAAGTGTTGGTTATTTATTTCTTGTTATTCCTCATATTAATTCATCATCATCAAAAATTATTGATAAAACAACTAATATAACTCATCTTTCATTATTTTCTGGTAATATAAAATAATAATTATATATTATTTTAACAAAAAATAATAACAATAAATAAATTAATTTAATTTAATTTTTAGAAGATAATCCAGAACTTTGTTCAAAACGAGGTCTAGCAAGATCATTTATAAATACTGAAATAGATTCATCATATTTTATACTTGGTATTATAATAATATCACAAATTGTTAGCTGTATGGGAAATATTGCATTTTATTCACTTGGAATATCATATCTTGATGATAATACAAAAAAACGAAATGTACCAGTTCCACTTGGTTTAATATTGGCATTTAAAATATTAGGAATATTATTTGGATATATTCTTGGTTGGGGTTGTCTCAGGTAATTAAAAATAAAAATAATAATTATATATTTTTTAAATAACTATAAAATATATAATTTATTAATTAATTATTTATATTAAAGAATTGATGGAGATAATTTGGGTAAAATTATTGAATCTTATCAAGAACAAAATGGAGCTTGGTGGCTTGGTTGGCCAATACTTGCTGTTCTTTTAGCTATTCCAGGTTTACCAATGTCTTGGTTTCCTCGTCGTTTACCATCAGAAGTAATTTATTTAAATAAATTAATTATAAAATTTGATATAATAATAATAATAATAATAATAATTGATAAAATATTAACAGGTTGTTGAACAAGCTGCTGCATCAATTCTTGATTCACCAGGTGGTAGAACAAGTCCATTGTCTGAATCAACAATATCAGAAACAAATAAAAATGTTGGTGATACTGGATATTTTTCATCAATGTTACGTTTATTAAAAAATAAAATATTATTATGTAATATATTTTCAAGTATATTTTGTATTATTGGAATTATTAATTTTTATGATAATGAAGATATTATACTTGAATCACGTTTTTATGCACCAAGACCAACTGGTTTATTTTTAGCATTTGGTGATCCAATAATATCAAGAACAATAAGTAGTAAGTAAAATTAATTATAAAATTTAAAAATTAAAATTAACTACTATAATTAATATTATATTTGTTATATAACAGAATTATCAAGACCAATTTTAATAGCAATAATTGTAATATTATCTGGTTTAATAATTACAAAATTTCGTCCACGTGTAAAATTATTAATTTGTTATAATATTGGAGCATTAATAATTGCATCATTAATAATTTTTTATCTTGCATTTATAACATGTACAAAAACTACAATTGTTGGTACAAATACATCAGGATCGTAAGTTTTTATATAATTTTTAATTTAAATAATTAAAAAAATCAATTTAATAATTATTAATTATATTTATTAGTTTATCATCATTACTGAGATATTGTAATAAAGATTGTCGTTGTTCACGTGATGCTAACTTCCAGCCAGTTTGTAATAAAGATAGTTCAATTGTTTTTTATACGCCATGTCATGCTGGTTGTACAGGAATTAAATATACTGATAATAAAAAAATATATACAGGATGTAATTGTATTGAAGAAATAAGTGGTTTACTTGGTAATGAAGCAATACAAGGACCATGTGTATCAACTAAATGTCAAATTGGATGGATTGTTTTTGAGGTTTGTTTATTTAAATAAAATTATATATCATATAAATATTTATATTTATTTTATTTATCTTATTTTCTAGACAAGTACAATAATTGCATACATGTTAATTGCATCTTGTGCAGTATCATCATTATTAATTGGTTTACGATCAACATATATACAAGATAAATCATTAGCAATTGGTTTATGGATATCTCTTGTTTCAATATTTGTTTATGTACCAGGTAAAATGT
>WSYQ01000555.1:0-31862 GCA_011426435.1 Lysiphlebus fabarum
ATTCTGTTTTGAATTATTTTGAATAAAATTTGTTTTTTTTTCAATTGAATATTTTCTAGATACTACACACCAATAATGCTATTTCTGTGCTTCATACTGCCAACATTAATTCCAGTTTATTGTTGGAATGAAACTTGGTATGTCAGTATTCTTGCTGTATTTATACGTTACACGTGGCTTCTTAATGCAACATTTCTCGTCAATAGTTTTGCTCATATGTGGGGTAATCGTCCATACAACAAGTAAGTCATATAAAAAAATATGAAAAAAAAAATGTTAATTTATAATTTACTTTATCATACATATATATAAAAGTCTTCTCATCAAAAGCTTTTAAAATTTAAATAATATATTAAATGAGAAAATTTTTTCAAGTCAAATATAAATATTCAACATGAAAAATATCTAAAATTCAAATATTATTTTAAAATTTAAATAATTAAAAACTTAAAAATTTAATTATAAATAAATTAACAAAATATTTTAATAGTTATATTTATAATATAATTTAATTTAAATAATTTAATTTTATTCAACAGAAAAGTTAAACCAACTGAAAATCCAACAGTTGCATTTTTTACACTTGGTGAAGGATGGCACAATTATCATCATTCATTTCCATGGGATTATAAAGCATCTGAACTTGGTGCATATGGATTAAATCCAACAACAGCATTTATTGAATTTATGGCAATATTTGGTCTTGCATATAATCTTAAAACACCAAAAAATGATCTTGTTGAAAAAATGAGTTTAAATAGAGGTGATGGTACAAATAGCCTTTGGGGCAATCAATATCATTCTTGATTAAAAAAATAATTAAATAAATTATAAAATTAATATCCACTTTAATTTTTTTTTTCAACTGTCAAATACAATAATTTAATACTAAATTGATTAAAAAAAAAAAATGTGGATCTAAAATAATTATTATTTTGCTACTTTATTTTAAAAAAAAAAAAAATTATTCGGTAATAGCTTTAAAGAAATATTTAAAAATTTATTACTTTGATCAGTTAAAAAATTAATATAAGATCTTTGCTCAATAATAATAGATAATAATAATTTTCAAAAAAAAAAATAGAATTTTCAATTGATTAAAATTATTTTTAATTAATGTTATTTATTAAATATATATTTATAAAAATAAAAATCGATAATTTAAAAAATTATTGAATGTAAAAAATTTAAATAAATAAATGTATTTATAAGTAATATAAAAAAGAAAAAATTTTTTAAAATATATTTTAGTGTAAATGAAATATTCAACCAACTGACATGGATACTTTTGATGTCAATATATTTTTTTTTAAATCAGAACGAATATTATTTATAAAGAAAAATATCGAATGGTAATGCTAAAAATACAACAGACAAAATCCAATATGTCACTGATATGCATTCTCTGAAATATCATATTTCACAGTGGTTGAATTTTATATCTCTAGACAATATGTTATAATATATATATATTTATGTTTACACATTATATATATTTTTAAATTTAATAAAAAAAAAAAATGTATTTTAAAATGTGTAAAAAAAATACACTTTATCATGAATATTCATCTAAGTAAACAATACTGAATTCATGATGAATTCATGATGAAGTAATGATTTATAAAATTTAATTTTTTTATTAAAATCTACTAAAGTTTTATAAATCATGATGAATTCATCATGAATTCAGCATTGTTCACTTGGATGAATATTCATGATTAAGTCATGATGAAGTGTAAATTAACAAGAAAAAAAAAAAAAAATTAATTATATATATTTTGTAAACAGAAAAAAATATATATATATTAATTGTAAATAAATATTGATTTATCAAAATAAAAATAATATTTTTCTATTACATGAACATGTACATATTTATGGTTATATATATTTGAAAAGCTGAGTCAACGATCTCGAGGAATTCAATCGGAACAAAAATGTCGCATTATGTCTGCCTCATTTCAGGAGCTTTTAGCTTAAACATATACATATAAATATATATATATAAGTATATATTTTTTATTATAATAATAATGATTATTATTATTATATATATTTTGTATATAAATAGTACAGATTAACACGTTTCAATGAGTTCATGGCTTCGATGAGCATGTGCAGATTACTGAATTTCAAACAAATCATTTTCATAAAGTTGAGATAATGCTTGAAATAAAGGCTACATAAATTTTATAGTTTTATTTTTCAACAATAAAGCAGTTGCAAAGTAGCATTGATTGTATAGCTTTATAAAGAATTTATTTTTTTTTATGAAAGTTTTGTTGGAGGTATTATTGATATATGGCTAAAAATGAATGCAATGTTGTCAAAAATATCATCAACCAATAATTTCTCTGTGGTAAATTGAGGCAATGTCTTTTAATTTTGTTACAAATTATTCTTGAAGAAAGTCATTTGTTTTTTACTACCACAATAATATTGTTTTGACAAATCATATAATTACACTTGTCAGGTAAAAAAAGTCTTTTCATATCAACAAATTATAATATTAAAAACAAAATCTATGGTAGAATTGAATGAACAGTTTTATATATATCTAAAATTCTGTTTTTTTTTTTTATATAATTGTTAATGATAGTTTTAAAAGATAAAAAAATTTTAAATAAATTTACATTAAAAAAAATTTGAATATATCTAAATAATTAAGAAATCAGAGCTCAATAATTTTTTTATGTAAACTTTAACCAAACTATTTTAAATAAAAATAAAAATTGTAAAAGTATGAAATAAAAAAAAAACCACGTAATCACCTGCAACTGAAAAACTTATTGTAAACAAACTTTAAAGTTTGTATTTGTAAAACTGTAAAAGTTTAAAAACTTTTTTATAGAAATATCAAGTGCATTGTATGCAATTTGAAATATTTTTAATATTAGAAAATCAAATTAAATAAAAGAAATAATATAATTATTTGAAAATCTATATATATTATTATCAAAATAAATAAATAAATGTAAGAAAAGAAAAAAACAAAAAACAAAAAAACGACAGACATTACAATAATGTGCCATGAGATTTCCAACAGATTCTTTGTTTTTAATTTTACATGTTTTTTTTCACATATCGTGTGAGGTTTTTCTGGTAACGAGAGAATAAAAAGCTAAAATAAAAAAAAATAAAATAAAACCGAAAAAAAATATCAAGTGTGCAGTAAAAGCATTCTAAAGCCAAAAAAAAAAAAAGAGAAAAGAATGTCATTTTTATGTGACTCTGAAGCTTGTGGATTTTGGCAAAGCAATAGTTGATCCCCTATAAAATAAAAAATGAAAAAAAATAAAAAATAAAAATAAATAAATAAATGAATAAAATAAAAGTTGAATTGTATGTGCGCAAGGTCTAAATATCAAATATATTAAATCATGAATTCAAAGGGAGAATAAAACATTGGCCTATGAGCCATAATGCCACAAGAAAAAAATTTATAAAGTAAAACCGACTATCATTTTCAACGACATACTTATATAATATAATAAAAAAAAAAAAAAAACGTATGGGGCAGTTTAACAGAAAAAAAATAAAAATTGTTATTGCTTTTTGAAAAACATTTATCATTAAAATGTTCTTTTAAAACTACCTATTTGAATTGAATTTTCTTTATGAAAAAATTTTATTAAAAAAGTATATGTAAATTAACGATATTTATTCTGAATATATTTCATCAATGTTATGCAATTTTAACGAAGAAGAAAAGCCAAAAGTACTTGCAATGAGTTATAAAATACTTGTAATTAAAAAGGTGATGTAAAAAATACCAGTAATAAATCTAAACTTTCGGACAACGTTATCCCAAATATAAATAATTTGAAAGAAAAAAAAAAAAAAAACAAAGAAAAATGAATAAATAAATTGAAACAGCTTTTTTATGATCAAATTTTTTTGTATTTATTTTTTAACTTGAAATAGAATGAAATTTAAAATTAAATTGATTATAGAAATTTACTAAAGTAACGATAATTTTATATTATTTTAATTATTCATAAAATCAAATATTTAAAATTATTGATGAAATAAAATTTTAAATGACTTTTAAATTGATTAATGGTTTAAAGTTGTAGAGAAAATAGTATTGTATAGTGAAAATAATCCAGAGCTTTATTATTATATATTTTTTTAAGTAAAAATAAAAAAAAAAAATTAGAAGCCAAAGTTGAATTCAATAATTTGTTATTGATTTTTGAAGACTTAAATAAAATTTTAAACAAAAAAAAGTTGTAGAAATAATTAATTTGATAAATAAAAAAAAATACATTTCTACAAAAAAAAAAGAGTTGAATAATGATTTCATAAAGAAATAATATAAATAATTAAATTTAATACTAAAATTTAAAATTTGTTCTCTTCATTTATGTGATATATTTCTTAGCATCAAAAAGAAAATAGTCGAGATTGTAGAAAAGAAAAATAATAAAGCAGTAAATTAAATTCCATGCAATCGTTTTGGTGGCTGTACAAGTATGTATACATATATATTTACCAGAATCTTCAGCAAGATACGGTCCAATCAGAGTACCAAGCATACTCAGCGAAAAAAAAAAAAAAACACCAAAAGAATAAAAATAAAATAACATGGTGAAATGAAAGAAAAAAAAAAAAAAAAGCTGGTGAGCTTGAAAAGCATTGAAGAAAATGAAAGTAATAAAACGATGAATGTAAAGAAAAGATGGTTTTTTTTTTTTTTTTTTTTTTGTAATGCCAAGTATTTTATTCCGGATTTCTTGATAGACTGGTGAGTCTATCTGCCATGAAAATCTTTTTTCTTTTTTTTTTTTTTTTACATTTAGAATTATTTTTTCAATTATTTATTTTATTTATTAATTTTTTTGGTCATAAATTCATTTACCTGTTCACCATATTTTGACTAATTTTTTACCAAAAACATATAAATAAATTAAACAGTTGTAAAATGATATATCGTGATAATAAATAGATTTATTTTTTTTTGTTTTCAAAAAAGGACAACACAATTGACGTTGTTTACAAAAAAATAGGTCAAACTTTTTCATGTAGTATAGCTATTTTTCACTCACGTGAAAACCAAGAAAAACGTTGGAATAAATGAGAATTTTATTTTTATTTTTTAGTATAGTATTTCGTTTGTCTGTTTTATTTTAAAAACATAGAAAATTCAAGCATTTGCTATTTGGTCAGATACAAACGTTGATCTCGAGATAGAAAATAATGTTTTCTGGGTTAGAGATGTATTACTAAAGAAATAGTCACAATAAATACAGCCACATGTCGATTCAGCATTTTTATCTGTCTAATTTTTTATCTATTTATATTTACAATAAATTATATTAAATAATACTTTCAATTTTCAGTAATATATTTTGTATTTTAAATAATTATTTTTTTATAAACAAGTGTTTAGTTTATCAACTCAGAAAAAAATTTTAAAAAAAATTAGGATTTTAATAAATACAAAGTTTAAAAATTATCGAATAGATAATAATAAAATAGTAGCAAATAAAAATTTAAGAAAATTAAATTTTTCTTTGAATAAAAAAAAAATTACTAGAATACTTTTTTAAGCTTGATGGATACATTATTATTTTTATTAAACTTTTTTACACTTCCATTAGCACTAAAGTAATATAAAATCCAATCAAACTTAATTACACAAAAAATAATTGTTTCGTTATAATATGATCAATATAAAACGAAAAGCATTAACTTTTAAAGTTATATATTTTTTTGTATAAAAATCCAATAAGTCATTATATCTTTATTTAAATCAATCAATTTTTAGATGGCATATAATTTCAAAAGTTGTAAAACTATATGCAACAGTTTTATGATTTTTTTTAAATCTATATAATTAAAAAAGAACTCAAATAATTACACAAACAGTTTGAATGTTTTTTTAATTTATATAAAGACATTTAAGAAAATTATTTTGTAGATAAAATACTTTTTAAAATGTTTTTTTTTTTTTTTACTTTAAAGTATACTATTAAAAATAATCAGTGAATTTGTTATGGGTTTGTAATTTATTACTTGAAAGATTACTTGAAAGAAATTTAAAAAAAAAACAATTGATATTTACTTTAGGCTCTACAAAACTTTGTAAATCTCTATTAAGCTTCAACAAAATCTTAACGTGAATATTTTTTGTAGATTAAAGTATTGCTTTTCTTTTTTTTTTCTTGACATATTTAATACGATACAACAGTGTTTTTGCTTTCCCTTCTCGATAATAAAATAAAATTTAAATAAGACATACAAATACAGTAGAAGTATAATTTACAATGTCAAAGAGCTTTAAAGATTCATCAACAATAGAAATATTTTTAGAATATTATTAAATTGTCATAAATTAAATGGAGGTTTTGAAAATATGAGCGAAATATTAACCTTGAATGAAAAATGGAAAATAATAAACAACATTTTTTGAATAAAAAACAAATTAAATTGATAACAATAATAGAATATTGAGTGTTTTAAAGATAATCAACTTGCAATATTATCATATACTGGAATTTATTTATATTTTTTACGAGTTTAAAACTATTTGTGTAAAAAACATCAAAATGATAACACAATTATTTTATGTTTTGGAATGTACACACTTGAAAAAATAATAAAAACATATATATTTGGTAATAAAAAAAAATATCTCTGACAAAGTGTAATTGCCAGCTCGATAGTTGTTTCACATCAATGCATATCTTTTTCATAAGCATGTGGTCTTTTAAATAATTTAGTCAACATGAAAAATATATCATTTTAGATAAGTTTTAATTTGCAAAGAGTACATTTGATTGAAAATACCATCTTACGCGTTAATATATTGAAAAATTTTATAGAAATATTTTGAGAAATTTAAATTTCAAAATTGGCTTTCGAAAGGATAATTCAAAGTTTAGGATCAAGATGAAGACAGCAGTGAGAGTCAATTCCTGTTCATACATCGTTTTACTTATCATCAATTTTGCATGGTTTGAAATTTCTTTTTTTTTTCTTTATTAGTGTTTTTTTTTTAATGAAATTGAATATAAAAATGAATTTTATGTTAGCAAAACGAAAGCTATTAGAATTCCTGAAAATTTCTCAATTGGTGCTGGGATTTCAGCTTATCAGTTTGAAGGTGCTTGGAATGCTGATGGTAAATATGATTTGATTTTATAAAATAAACATTTTCAATATTTATTTGTTATTAAAAAGTAAGCCGTGAGATTACAATGATAGATAATTATAATGACAAAAAAATAGTTGATGTATTTTTGAAAATTAATGTTTTGTATTTTATTTGTTCAGATAAAAGAGTAAGTAATATGGATCGGATGTACAATGAAGGTTCATCTGGTAAGGTTGCAGCTGATTTTTATCACAGATATAAAGAAGACATTCAAATTGCAAAAAATATTGGTGTAAGTAAATAATTATTGTTGCATAAATATATATAAAATTAAAAAATCACAATTCTTTTTTTTTTTTTAAATCAATATAACTCAGTTAAACCATTTTCGATTTTCACTGAGCTGGACAAGGATTATGCTGAATGGATCTAACGATAATATTAGTCAAGCTGGTTTGAAATTTTATCATAATGTTATTGATGAAATATTAAATAATGGAATGGAACCTTTTGTAACAATTTACCATTACGATCATCCTGTTGCTTACGATGAATTTACTGGTTGGTTAGATGAAAGAATGAAATTTTTATTTGTGAATTATTCAAGAGTCGTTTTTGAAAATTTTGGTTCGAAAGTGAAATTTTGGACAACAATCAACGAGCCAGATTTTGTTTGCAGTGTTTTTAATACAAATTGTAAGTAATTTGTGTTATTTTACTGCATGTTTTGGAAAAAATACTTTTGAAAAAAAAAATAGTTGACTAAAATTTTATGCTTAGATTATTACAACAAGTATAAATGTGTGTATATGATGTTAAAAGCACATGCAGCAGTTTACCATATGTATGATAAAGAATTTCGAGCTCAACAAGGTGGTAAAATTGGCATTGTTGGTACTTGTAATGGTTTTCTTCCTGAAGATGAAAATAGTCGAGATTGCTCATCAGTTTTATATGAAGCTGATTGTGGATGGATTTTCAATCCAATATTTTCAAAAGATGGAGATTGGTCTGACGTTATAAAAAACGATTTTAATCATCCACATTCAGAATCAATTCCAAAACCACCGACTTTCACATCTGAAGAAATTCATTACATCAAGTATTATATTTGTTACTAATAATGTTTTTTTTTTAAATTTATCTCTCTCATGCTTGTTAATTTCAGAGGAACATCAGATTACCTTGGTTTTACTTACTATACAGCGTTTCTTTGTGAAACAAAGTCAACATTTAATTCAAGCAAAAAAAGTTCTTATGACACTATACATTATTATAATGGAACATGGACGCGACAACCTGATAGTCCTTTTTGGATTTTTGTAAGAATTTGATTACTTTTTTTTCATTCGAATAAGTTATCCAAAAAGACTTTGCACCTGTTAAATCTTATTGTTTATAGATTATTCCAGAAGCATTAAGGTCTTTATTATTGACAATTAAAGAAAAATATGGTAATCCATCAGTTTATATTATGGAAAATGGATCTGGAGATAATAAATTGAATGACACCAATAGAATTGAATACATACATTCATATATGAATGAAGCAATATTGGCTCGAGAAGTTGATGGATGTAACGTTGAAAAATACACATATTGGAGTTTTATGGATGGTTTTGAGTGGGGATATTATCAGTAAGAATATATTTATATTTTTTTCAACAATACATTATGATTTTTGTTGTCATATGAATTTTCATAATTTCTTATAATTTGATATAGATATAAAATGGGATTGGTCGAAGTAGACTTTGATAGTGTTAATCTTACGAGAACACCACGACTTTCATCAAAATGGTTGAGAAAAGTCATAAAAGATCGAGAATTAGTACAATATGAAGAAGGAATGGAATTGTAAATCCTTTATCAGACTTGTTTAAAAAATAAAAAACATAACAAGTTAATTGTCCAATTCAAAAATTGAATTTTATTTTTAATTAAAGTGTTATAAAAATAAATAAATATTGACACGATGTTTTTTTAAATAAAAATAATACTTTTTATTCTTTGTAGTATGTTTTTATTTATTTTTATCATTTTTTTTTACTTAGCAATGTATATTTTCACAAGGATAAGCTTCAAATGTCACATTGCCATTGACAATATAGAACAACTTGGACAATTATACCTGTATTTTTTAAAATTAATTATCTCTTTCTAACTTTATAATTTTTTTCTTTTTTTAAATATATATTGTAGTCTTTGAATTATCATTTTTACTATATGTGTAATCAAGATGTTTGTGCAGATAATTTAATTAGATAAATTTTAAATTTTAAATTAAAAATTTACTTGTTAATTTTATAAACTATATCAAGTACCCTTCGAATATATTTTTATGTAAAGATAAAATTGACAAATAAAATAAGAATTAGGGCTTCACCCGAGACTAAATATGGCGAGACTAAGCCCAGTCTTGTTCTGGTCTTGTCTTGGTTTGAAAAACATTAGTCTTGTCTTGGTCTTAGATTGGTTTTCATAGTTGTTTACACGATTAAAACATAAAACCATTATATTTATTAAACTTAAAAAAATTATTATCGACCAAAATGCCTTATTTCCACAAAACTGACCCTGACTTGGATGTCGACGTTCACGTCAAAGTCCAATAAAAATTCGAAATGAAGAGAAATAAATTATCTGTTGCTTGGAAACGAAATCGATTTAACGATGTTGAATCAATTCAATCATAATCCCAAAAAATTTTTACTTAGAAAAATTTATTTTGACCAAAATGCCTAAAATTATAACATAGAAAAATAAATTTTAACCGAAATGCCTTTTTTTAACATTTTTACCAAAATACTTTATTTTCACTAAGATGACTAAGCTAGAGGTAAAAGTCTCCGTCAAAGTCCAGTAAAAATTCAGAATGAATGGAAACAAATTATTTTTTGCTTGTAAACAACGTCTTCCATCGTTGTTAACTAAATTCAATCATAATCTGACAATGTTATAACATAGAAAAATTATTTTTTACCAAAATGCCTCATTTTCACAAAGATGACTCTAAGCTAGAGGTAAAAGTCTCCGTCAAAGTCCAGTAAAAATTCAGAATGAATAGAAACAAATTATTTTTCGCTTGTAAACAACGTCTTTCATCGTTGTTAACTTAATTCAATCATAATCTGACAAAAGTATAACATAGAAAAATTTATTTTTACCAAAATGCCTCATTTTCACAAAACTGACACTGGGTTGGACTCGAAAGTTCGCGTCAAAGTCCAGTAAAAATTCAGAATGAATAGAAACAAATTATTTTTTGCTTGTAAACAACGTCTTCCATCGTTGTTAACTAAATTCAATCATAATCCGATAAAATAATAACATAGAAAAATTTATTTTTACCAAAATGCCTCATTTTTACAAAGGTGACTCTAAGCTAGAGGTAAAAGTCTCCATCAAAGTCCAGTAAAAATTCAGAATGAATAGAAACAAATTATTTTTTGCTTGGAAACAACGTCTTTTATCGTTGTTAACTGAATTCAATCATAATGCGATGAAATTATAACATAGAAAAATTTATTTTTACCAAAATGCCTCGTTTTCACAAAGATGACTCTAAGCTAGAGGTAAAAGTCTCCGTCAAAGTCCAGTAAAAATTGAGAATGAATAGAAACAAATTATTTTTTGCTTGTAAACAACGTCTTCCATCGTTGTTAACTTAATTCAATTATAATCTGACAAAATTATAACATAGAAAAATTTATTTTTACCAAAATGCCTCATTTTCACAAAACTGACACTGGGTTGGACTCGAAAGTTCGCGTCAAAGTCCAGTAAAATTTCAGAATGAATGGAAACAAATTATTTTTTGCTTGTAAACAACGTCTTCCATCGTTGTTAACTGAATTCAATCATAATCCGATAAAATTATAACATAGAAAAATTTATTTTTACCAAAATGCCTCTTTTTCACAAAGACGACTCTAAGTTGGAGGTAAAAGTCTCCGTCAAAGTCCAGTAAAAATTCAAAATGGATAAAAACAAATTATTTTTTGCTTGGAAACAACGTCTTTCATCGTTGTTAACTCAATTTAATTATAATCCCAAAAAATATTTACGTGGAAAAATTTATTTCAACCAAAATGCCTCATTTTCACAAAGATGACTAAGTTGGAGGTGAAAGTCTGCGTCAAAGTTCAGTAAAAGTTCAAAATGAATAGAAATAATTTATTTTATGCTTCGAAACAACGTCTCCTATTGTTGTTAACTCAATTTAATTAAATTCCCAAAAAATATTTACGTGGAAAAATTTATTTCAACCAAAATGCCTTATTTTCTCAAAACTGACTCTGGCATGGATGTCGACGTTTGTGTCAAAGTCCAACAAAATCTTAAAATGAGTAAAAACAATTTATGCAATGCTTGGAAACAACGTCTTCCATTGTTGTTTACACGATTCAATCATAAAACCATGATATTTGAATTCGGAAAAATTATTATTGACTAAAATGCCCTATTTCTACAAAACTGACTCTGGCTTGTAGGGCTTCACTTAAGACTAAATATGCCAAGACTTAGCCTAGTCTTGTTTTGGTCTTGTCTTGGTACAAAATATGCCAATGGTTTTAAAAATATTAGTCTTGTCTTGGTCTTGGCTTGGTTTTCAAGACAGTGGACCTGGTATGGAGTGAAGCCCTACTAAGAATATGAGTGAAAATATTTAGTACAACAAAAAACAAACTAAAAATTAATCACAATATCTTTTTTAACACCAATCTATAAATTCAAAGTAGCTCTTTATTTTCAGTCAATTGAATACAAAAGATTCAAACTAAACATTTCGAATATTTCCAACATTAAATTGAAAAACTGCAAACTATTAAGATATATATTTTTAAAAATTCATTAAAATATTTTTCTGTATAAAATTATGTAATTTAAAATATTATATACAATTTAATCTGATTATATATATATATTATAAAATGAAGTATTATACATTTTATGCAGGGAATAGAAATACCAGCAATATAATAACAAAATATTTGTTAAATTGCATACCCACACAAGTTGTAATGAGATTTTAAATAAAGAGAAAAACTTGTGAATAAAAATTGTGCCTCTCAGGGTATTGTTATAATGTATATAATATAAAACAACGAGCAAAACCAACGAACCGATATATATATATATCGCTTAAGCCGATAACCACAAAATTGTTATCTTTCTACCTCATCTCATATCCCCCTACACTAGTTTTTTTATTTACCTATTTTCTGACATTTATATACACAAAATATATATAAATTTTTATACACAAATACATGACTGTATAAAGTTTTAAGTTTTTTTTTTTTTTATCTTTTCACCTATTTACCTTCAGCAAGTTGCTCGTTTACAGGTTATTTTTAGTTTTCCATGAATCTACAAACCCAAAGTTTTAAACTACAAAATGTTTACAGTCAAATAATATTGCTATAAATAATATGATAATGATGGCGCCATCTTTATATACTTGGGAATATAAGTGTTAATGTACATATAACTGTGACATATATATAATCTCATAAAAACCAAAGTATAATTTTTATAAACTGAACTCATTAAAACTTGTTTTCTTCATCTATTTTTTACTCTTAGATTTCTTTCAAGATTTGAATAAGTAGATCATTTTAAATAGCATTGGTTCATCACAAGATTATAACCTATAAATTAAATAATCACGTATTGCTTTGAGGATAAATATGTTTAATGAAAATAAAATGGTTTTGACAATACTTTACAATCGTGTTTTGTATTATTTTACAAGTCTCTGTAAACAGATAAATTATTTCATAAGTATAAATTTTAAATCTAGCTTGAATGAGTTTTAAACAAAATATACATCATGCTGTGTATAATATGAAACAACAATGTATATAATAAATTGTAGAGTTAAATTAATTTTCCCATCTCTTATTCATGACTCAAACATTGAAATAAATGCATATAAGTATATGTTTTAATATGTAAGAAAATTTTATATATTTTCTTTGAATAATGTTTTATCTCAAGATCTACTAAGTGTATGTCAAAAATTTCTACAATAAAAATGTGACATTAAAACTTAAATTTTGCACGTGAACCTGATATGTTTTTCGACAAATATATTTTATTGAATTATGAATTATTATTTAAATTTCAAAATATTTTTCTAATCAATTAAATATTCATCCATGTAGAAAATTTAACTATCAAACCTTTGGCCAAAGTTTCAGTTACAAAATAACTTGATTATTATTAATTTTTAATTCAATTATCATTAATTTAAAAACTTGTTACAATAATATTTAAATATTTCTCAAGTTTAATGTACTGAATACGTGATTATTGTAAGAACAAAGATATAGATTTTAAAAGTAAAAATACTAAAACACATAAAAACTTTAAAACTTATATATATGTCACAGTATATTATGCCAAACATGAAGTATATAGGAAACATAACAATACAGGTCTCAATTTAAGATGGATTACAAAACAAAAAGATCTGTAATTCTAGGTTTATAGCTTGTCTTTGTTCTGTTTGATATAATACTGAAAGATACGTGATACAACTTGGTTTGTTTTGAGTTCATCTTACATCAACATTTGCCATTTTTTGTCAAAGAAAAAAATAAATTATAAGTATACGATTTCTATAAAACTTTTAAATATTTTTTCAAACAAATATCAATCTTAAAATTTCTGAATAAATTATGAATAATAAAATGGCCCTTGTTTTCAAATCAAATATAAAATATAGTAAATTATTTTTATTTTTTGCAGACAAAAGCAATACTATGTATCTTTGACTCTTCTGCCTACGTAAAAATAAAAAGGAAAAATAAATTTGATTGAAACCAGAAGTAATGTATTATCGATAAGAAATTCAATAAAAAAAAAAAAAACAGCATTATTGAAATATAAATAATAATAGTATATAATAAAGTTGTAATAAAGAAGCACCAGTAGCATATGACAAAGAAATTTATCTTCTAACATCATTAAATCAATGTCAACAATTTTATTATTTATTTTTTTCTTTTCTGAATAATATAATACACTTAAAAAAATTGTAAATTTATAGAGATATATACATTATTTTGTATATTTATTAATATTTTTTTTCAATCATCACAATAGTATATAGTATATAGGATAAGAATAAAAATATAAATCTTATGAAACTGTGATGTTCGAATAGAACGAAAAATTTTTAACAGCACTTTAAAATCTATTTGAAGTTTATTCAGCACTTTTTCCTCAAGAGGTCGTAGGGCGTAAAGTAAAAAAATGACGAATGAAAAGCACACCCCCCCCCTCCCCCCGCCACTGAAACAACCCTTTTTCATTTCTTCTTGCAAAAATTTACAGAAGACATTCTATATGACAAAAGCATAAGACGAAGAAGAAGAAGAAGAAGAAAAAGCAAAAGCAAAAGAAAAATAAAAAGGCAAAGTACTAAATTCATCTTTCATACATTCCCTCTATACATAAATGTATATACTTTTTTTTTTTTTTTCAAGATTAATCTGATTTTCAAAGTTCAAGTATCTTTTTTCATGAAACAACTTGTTACTTTAACTCATCATAGTGAAAACTCATGTAATAATTTTATCGTTTTTTTTTTTCTTTTTTTTTTCCGGAAAAAAAAAAAGTTAGGTTAAGTGATTAAATTTTGAAAAAAAAAAATTGTAAAAAATCAATTGTGTAGGTTAATATTAAAAATAAAAAAAATAAAAATTGTGTCAAAGAAAATTAATTGAAAAAAAAAAATAATAATAATAAAAATCATTAATTCAATAAGGCATAAAAAGTAGTTGAAGTTGCTAAGTGAACATTGTGTCATCATGAAGACAGAGGGCGGTAGTTGTACATAAATATATATACGTAATTCTGTCTCACTATATGTGTTCATGTCCAAGAGGTATTCTCTGTAACTAACGCTAATGCGATTAAACCGGTACGTGTTCAGTCTAGAAGCTTGACACACACCATATACTATTCTTCTCATCTTTAACAACATTTCTCAATTGACTTGTCGTTATATTTCTTTCAGCCTCTTTTTATTTTTTATTTTTTTTTTTTGGTCTTTGTTTAACCCTACAATTTGCTTTCCCTCATATATTAACCCTACTCTCATTAAAATTATTTCCTCACCGACGATTTAATCGATCAGGTCACATTTCAACCCCTGGGCTTGATTCACTATAGATATACACCCTTAATCAAAACACCAAGTTTATTTTAGATAAAAAAAAAATATTTCATTTTATTTTTATAACGTGATTCTTGTTTAATTTTTTTTTTTTTTTATTTTCAATTCAATTTTTATTCTAATAATTATAAAAATCACGATAAAAAAATTAAAATTATCATTTTTTTTTTACTATAAATTCTTGAGAAGTTTAAAATATTTTTTTTTTTATTTTAAAAATAATTAAGTTTTATGATTGGATCATTTTTTGTAGTAATTTTTTATTTTTTTTATTTTATTCAGTGATAGGAAGTTTTTTATCTTGACAATTTATTTAAATTGAATTACTAAAATTATTTATATTTTCAACTTGTTTGATATTTTTCATAAATTTTTCAAAAAAACCTTCTTACCTTTGAGTTTGTTCTGTCGAATATCTGTAAGCAAAAAATCAGAATAAAAAATTAATAAAAAAGTTATAATATAAATGAAAAATAAAAAATAATATAAAAAGAATATAATACAAGATAGAAATTAGTTTTTTTTTTTTTTTTTTCTAACTTAAAAAATGAGATGAAAAAAAAAATGCTCAGAGAAAAGTTTTAAAGACAGTTACTTTATGAGTATAATCTTAACAAATTGGACAATGACACATTTTGAGTTAACTTTACTATATTACTGAGCTTGCTCATTTTTTTTTATTTGATTTTTTAATTTTTTCTATTAATAATTACAGAGAGTAAAAAAAGTAAAGCATAAAATAGTACTCAAATTTATAAATTGCTATTCATAAAGATATGCATACATTTTGCCTGAGATATTTTTGTATTTTTGAAAGATTTTTCTTTTTTATTATTTCAATTAAAATGCACATTTAAAAATTATTTTTACTAACGAGTAAGTGTTGGTTGTTTAGACATTTCATGATGTTCTTCAGCCAATTTTTTTTTGATGTATCAATCATCAATCAATTAATTTACAGACTGGGTCAATTCAGTCAGAATAATTTGAGAGGTATTTTTAAAATGAGTAAAAATCAGAATCAGTTCATTATATTGATTCATCTATCAATAAAAGATCACATTTGATGATTATAAAATTCGACAATCAAAAGACAATATCTTGTTTTTTTTTTTATTGAAAAAATATTATCCAGTAAGTAATGTAGGGATTTTCCAATGACAACGATATTTTCGAAACTACCCTTTACAAATTAGTACATAAAGTTTGGACTATATATAGTGCAACAAATACGACTAGTTGAAAAAACTTTGTAAAATTTCAGAAATTTACTAAGAAGAGACTGTATAATTTCAACCAAGTTCAATTAACAATTATCATTTTTGAATAAGTTAAAATAAATATCTTCATTAATAAACAAAACAAAAGATAAATAAATATACATTTATTATTTTGATTGTTAAATGAGTGTAAATATAAGGGTTATCGAAACTCAAGTTTTGGGTTACTATATCCGATTCAGTTATATGTGCATGAGAATGCTTGTAAATAAAACAATTTTGTTGTTGTTACAATGTGCATCCGGAAACAAATATAACAACTCGGACACAATGAGAATTAGAACTCACCAGTTAAATATATACCTATGTATGTACAATTGTTCCAAAAGGGTCATTTCAATGTTCAACCATTTGTATATAGAGTATATAAAGTTTATGATTGATCACCGCAATTAATAAAAATGTTTGTTTCAACTATAAATGCAACATCATGGAAGAAAAATTATTTTCATATAGTATATGTTTGTTTTATGTACATTCTCTTTCAGTAAAAATATATTTAAAAAAAAATCATCATTTCCCAGATGTTAAATGTAAATTTTTATTAAAAAATATACAACTATTTATTTTATTTAAAAAAAAAAAAAGAGAAATATAATATTGATGATAAAAACTATTTTTAAAAAAACATAGTTTTTTTTTTTATGAAAAATCAACACAAAATTTATAGAATTTTATGTAAAATAAATAAAAATCACTAAAAATATATACAGAAAAAAATACAGTAAAATAATTCTTGAAAAAATAAGTCAAAAAAAAATAAAAAACAAATTTGGGATAATAAAATCAAGGATGGCTTTGCATTACTGCGTATATATATTTTTTTTGAAAAAAAAATTTATACAGATAGGTAAAATATCCAGTATTGGTGACTCAATTTTTTTACATTTGTTATTCTTATTTATTTTTTTGCACGTTGAATCTTGAATAACATAAACTTCTCTATTTTTCACCATGAATTTATATATAACTGTGTAGATGGTTTTTACGCAAGTGTTGCCTATCGCTTTTTTTTTTATTCATCAAAATTTTCTATTATTATCAACATGAATAGCAGAGAGAAAAAAAAAAAAAAAAAAAAAATAGTAGGTAAATGTAAAATAAAAAATAATACAAAATGAAATCGTGGCAATTCAATTTCTTTTGTCGATGAGAAGACTTTTGTCGTTGATATGTTTATTTTTTGTTTTTATAAATTTATTTTTTTTTTTTTTTTTCATGTAAAACAAAATTTTCAGGTAAATTTACTTGAACTTTTATTAACAATGGCTATGTAAATTTTAAATTTAAGTTTTTCAATTTTTCTTCAAGTTTTATAAAATAAATTGTTGCTAATTTTTCAACTGAATTTTTTCTTTTACATAAAATTTTAATCTAGAAATATTACAAATTTTGTGAATACTCAATTATTTATGTTTGTATAAATATATATATTTTAAATATCATTTTTTTATATCAACAAAAATAAATAAAAATTTAAAAATGTAAATTATGTTTATGTATAAACTATATAGTTGAAAATATTATGTATAAAAATTTTTACTTGAAAAAAAAGTTTGCCGAAGGCTATTGTTATTAATAATACAAAAAAAATATATATATGTATATAAAATTTATTTAGTTAATACGTATTTTAAAGGTATCTGATTATTGTACTTTGGTATTTTTATTTTTTTTCATAAGAAATAACAACTTATGTTAATTTTAAAACCGTAACAAATGAATCATTTGCTGATACGAGGTTCACCAATTTGTACAATAAAATCTAAAAAATATATAAGCAAAACACCAATTAGTATATTTAAAGTTGTATATCTATTTGGTCTTGGAGCACTTGATGCTGAATTATCAAATGTAAATAATGACATACTTATATATCTATCAAATGATTCATATATATATTTATTCATAAATTTGTGGTGATTGACTTATATGTTACTAAATACATAATCTTAAAATAATCATGTTAAATTAATTGAATAAATTATTTATTTTTGGTGATTGGATGAATGAGGAAAGACACAAGATCTTTATTTTTGGTAACAAATGAAAAACAAAAATGGTCAAATGTTTATATGTATAATAATCAATGTTTCATTTAATCAACCCAGTTGTAGTATTGATAACTTATCGTAGGTGAAAATGCTTTACATAATTTTATTAATTTTTCTGTTTGTAAACTTGATAGGAAATTAATTCAAAAGTATCCTGATATTTTAATAATCCAAAATATAATAGTTTTGTAATAAAAATTTTTTAAATTCAATGAAGTCGTGGTGGATAAAGAAAAGTTGAAGGAACACACATAGATAAACATGTATCACATGATGATACACTTTCTATTTTTGACTTTATCAAACAAAGCATATTAAAATTTGACGGTTTATTAATATAAACATTAGTTGATGGAGATAAATTCCAAGCTTTATTAACTTTAGATATATCAGTATTATTAAACAGATATATATTTTCAATTTTAGAATCTGTAAAAGCACCAGTTTCAATAGAACTTATTTTGTTGTGTGTCAAATCTAATTGACCAGATTTTATACCGTCAAAAGTATTTTTTTTAATAGTTTCAAGTTCATTGTGACTCAAATTATATAAAATAAATTTTTTATTATCAAATAACATAAATGAATTATCTTCGATATTCTCAATTTCATTATTATTTAATAAAAGTACTGATAAATTTTTAAGATTATTATTAAATACATTCATTTCAATAAAAGTTAGCTTATTAAATGACAAATTAATATATTCAAGATTATTTAGTAAATCAAATGCACCAGGTTCAATTGTTTGTAACTGTGTTTTAGTTATTGTAAATACTTTAATTTGTTGAACACAAATTAATGAATTTTTTTGTAATTTATCAATTGTACCAGTTGTATAACGAATATCATTTAATGAATTTGTAATATTTTTTGAATATGAATTTTGACAAATACCAACTGTATGATTACCAATAATTTCAATGGTTTCTAAATTTTTAAGATTTGTTAATAATTGACTGAGATAATAATTATTTTCTATAATTTGAATTTTCAAATAATTGAGAGATTTAAGATAATCAAAAAAGTTTTCTTTTAGTTTTATTGCTCCAACATTTAATATCAAATTTTTTAAGTTTATTAAACCTTTAAATGACTCAGAAAAAATTATAAATTCTTGATTTCCAGTATAATGAATTGATAATGTTTCAATATACAATTTGATGTTTGAATATTGAAATGCATTACTATTAATTGATGATATATTAGCTAATTCAACTTTATTATTTGTTAATAAAAAATCTGGTAAAAACATTATAATTATATATTTATATGTAGCTAAATTAACAGATGATAAAGAATTTAATTTTTTACAAATTTTAAATAATCCTTGAACAAAACAATTTGATTGAATTTGAGATTCATCAGCACTCCAAATTTTAATATTACCACCAACAAGTTTATTATTATTATCTGTATATAATTCTTCAAAATGCAAATTTTTAAATGCACCTGGTTCAATTATTATTAATTTATTATTTGATAAATCCAGTATTTCAATTGTAATATTGACAAATAAATATTTACTAATAGCTGTTAATTTGTTATAACTTAAATCTAACAGTGATAATTTTTTTATTCCAAATGCTCCATTAACAATATTATTTATTTGATTATTACTGAGTATGAGTACAGTTAGATTTTTTAAAATTTCAAAAACATTTTGATCAATATGTGTCAATTCATTTGATGACAATATCAAGCTAGTTAGTTTATCTAGTCCATTGAATGATCCAGGTTTAATAATTTTAAGACTGCCATTTGTTATACTGAGATAGTCAAGATTTTTCAAACAATTAAAATCAGCTTTTTCTAAATTTGTAAATAATCCATGTTTATAACGAAGACTTAAGATTTTATTATTATGATTGTTGCATTTATTTCTATCACAAATAGCCATTCTTACAGCTTTAGAAATTAATAAATGTTTTAAATTTGAATTTTTTACAAATTCACAAATATAAATATTAAAGTTTACAGCATCATTTGTTGAAATATCAAATGTTATTAATGATTTTATATTATCCAAAAAATATGTATCAAGTTTAATTAGTTTAACATTTAGTTCTAAATATTCAAGATTTGATAATCCTTCAAATGATTTTTCACTAATTTTAAAATTTTTTGCTGTAGAAATAATTATTAATTTTTTTATTATTAAATATACAAATGTATTATCTTGAATTGATGATATTTCATTATCTTCAATTTCAAGTATTTTTGGTTGATGTGTTTTAGGAACAACTGGCATAACCAATAATAATGATGTTGAATTTGATGTTTTACAAATTTTAAAATAACTATATTTACTAAAGTAACAAGGTATATCATTTTCTTGATAATTATAAGTTGATAAATTAGTATTTTTTTTTGGATTTAATATGAAATCATGTGATTTTAAATAAAAAAATACAATAGTATTATTATCAAGACCCCATTTAGAATAATCATCAATATCAAAAATACTATTGTCAATCAAAAAAATTATTTCAATTTCTGAATTATTAAATGAATTATTTTCAATATTTTGTATATTATTTTGTGTTAAATCAATTAATTGACACTTAATATTTTTAAATATTTTACTTTCAATATATTCTAATTGATTGTAACTAATATTTAATGATGACAATTTATTATTTTCTATGAGATTAAATGCTCGATTATCAATAGTCATTATTGAATTTTCACTAAGATCAATTTTATTTTTTGTTTTTTATAATTTTTTTAATCATCTAATCTTGAGGAAAAAAATTATATTTTATTTTGTACAATTATATATTTGACATTAATTAATTGTGTACTAACTGATTTTATATATTTTTTAATATTATATCATGTTATACTATATTATAATTTAAATAAAAAAAATCTAATTGAATGTTATTTGAATAATTAATAACAAGTATATTTACACATAAAGAAATTTACAATGACTTATTGAATAATAATTAAAATAGTAATAATTATGGAAAAAATATATATTATTCTTGATAACATTTTAGTATCAAAATATAAATTTATATAAACTAAAATATTATTTTTCCATTCAATATTTGTATTTCAACTTTAATATCAATTCAGATTCATATTTTAATTGTTATTATTAGTAAAGTTTTCATCTTTTTTTTCTTTCTTATTTTTTAAATAATACTTTGAATCAATATAATTAACTTGAGTCATTAATTATCCAAATTCAAATTATATAAAAAATTAATTGATATTGGTTGAATGTATTTTTACTTTAAATGATAATTGATAAAAAAAAAAATAATAAATTTGTTTAACAAAAATTATTTTTACTCAATTTATTGGCTTTGTTTTTTAATACATAATATTGACGTTGGTTATTTGTCACAAACAGAAAGATAATTTAACTAAAAAAAATTTATATATTTTTGTCTACTGTTTCAAATGTCAAGTTATCAATTTTATACAAATATGTAGTTGGCAGTATTCAATATAGTATATATATAAACATTAAAATATTAAATTCAAATTCATCAAGTTAAAATCAATATTTTGTTAGAATTATTATTATTATTATTATTATATAATTATGATCGTCTTTTGACATTAATGACTTTATTTTTAACAAAGAAAATTTTTTTCTTTATGCTATAATGTAATTAAATCAGTGATAAAAATTTCTAGAATCGTCAGCATTGAAATATAGATTTAAAAGATAATTCAATTAGACTATCATAAATAATTGATCAAAAGCTGATGGAATTATTAAAATCCTTCATTCTTAATGTTGTAGCAAAGACCTTGATTGATATTCTTAATCAAAGTGAAGATAATTATTATTAAGATAAAAATTAGAACGAAAATATGTATAAAACTGTATTGAAATATTTCTCATATAAATTTTAGCTTTATAAAAATACTCAAAAGATCAATTAATATATTCAAATATTTATATTTTCAAAATGTACTTAAAAATTTTCCAAGTTAATTAATTAAATTAGAAATTTTAAGTTTTTGAACATTTTAATATTGTAGTAGTATTTAATTTAATGAAAAAATATTTGTAAAATAATATTTCTCATTAAGTATAGATAAAGATAAATAAACTATCTTCAACTTTTGATTACATCAATTAGCAAATTATTGTTTTTAAATATTAAAATTTTAAATTTTCATGTAGAATATTTAATTTTACATTTTTTAAATTAAAGATTTTTTAAATTAATGTATGTATTTTACTAGTAGTATCATGTAAATCTTTGAAGGTAATTTCATGAAGGAAAATATCTACAACCAAAAAAAAGCTTACTACCCGAGTGGAAATCTGTTAAGGCAAGCTTGATTTGACTGCCAATCTTGATCAAGACTTGATCAATGTTGCCTTAACTCAGGAAACCTGATCAAGTATTGATCAAGATTTGATCAAGATGCTTGATTAAAACCGTCTTGATCAAGATTGGATCAGGAAAGCTTTAACATATCTTGACTAAGACTATCTTGATCAAGAATGGATCAAGAAAACTTTAACTTGTTCGTATTAAGGCCGTCTTGATCAAGACTGGATCAAGAAAACTTTAACACATCTTGACTACGTTTATCTTGATCAAGATTGGATCATCAAATGTTGATCAAGATTACTTGATCCATTCTTGATCAAGAATGCTTGATCAAATCTTGACCAAGAACGTAACGCTAAACGTGATCAAGATTTGTCCAAGCATTCTTGATCAAGAATAGATCGAGTATTCTTGATCAAATCGTGATCACGTTTAGCGTTACGTTCTTGATCAAGCATTTGAAATCAATGTTGCTTGATCAAGTCTTGATCAAGACTTGATCTCAATTTCCACTCGGGTAATTTGAATAATTATTAAAAAGCTGATGAAAAAAAATCTTTAATTTTCCAGATAATTTTTTTAAAACAACTTTATTAGTACTTGTCTAATATTTTTTCTAACTGAAAATACTGTGTGACAGTCATTGACACTCTTTTTTTATATATAAATTACAAAAAAAGTCTTTCAATAAAACCATCAAGTAAGTTTTTTAATTTAATACATATGTTTTATTATATTTATTTTCATTTTTATGTTGCCAAAATATTATTTTTTGGCATTGATAAGACTACAAGGAAAACGTGAGTACGGTATATGTTGAGCAATAAATATGTCGTCGGTGGTAATCCTCCATGAGAAACATGGTTTGCGAATTCGTACATTACACAAACCAAGGTAAGTTCCTTCCGTTCCAACAGTAACCCATCGTATATCTTTTATTTAACAAAAGTTTTTTGCCACTCTGTCGGTGCATGCTGTTATTTTATTTTATTGTTGTTTTTATTTTTTACATTCATCAATTTTCTATTCATACAAACTGCCTACATGTCTTGCAAACTTGATTTACATTTTTAAAAAATATAAAATTTTTCATTTTATTTTATATTTTTATATAAATGTAAATAAAATTTAAAGTTTTTACTTTGAAAATTATATTCATTTTATTTTTTTTTTTTTTTCTAAATGCTAATTTTTTATTTAGAAAATTTTAGTGGAATAGTTGCTAAAGTAACTATACTTTAAAATCAAAGAAAAAAAAAGAAATTAGTTTTGTTATTTTTAGTTTATTCTTCAATTTATCTAATGCAAAAAAAATCATGGAGCTGAAACTAGCGCCCAGCGGTTCCGCGCCCAACGAGAGTTAGCGAAATAGAGTATAGGCACACTGTAAAGCTATACGGAGCGCCTAAAATCTCCGGGCAACGATAGATAAATATAACTAGTGTTTTTTTAAACAATTAAATTAATAAATATTAGTAAATAAATAATGAAAAAAAGCGGTTAAATCAATAACAAAAAAAAATAAATAAAACAAACAAATATGTTCAAATTTTTTTTTTCACAACAATTCTTTTTATGGTGGTCAAGGACCCGGAAAACATTTTTTAAAAATATTTTATTACGGTCAAGTTGAAGATAATTAAAAAATACATTAAAAAAATATAACATTAATGGGTATCTAATTTTTTTTTAACCCTTTCTATTATCTTAAAGACGAAAAACATAAGATTTTTGCCCTTATGGTGGTCTAGGATCCGGAAAACATTTTTTAAAAATATTTTATTACGGTCAAGTTGAAGATAATTAAAAAATACATTTAAAAAATATTGCATTACCGAGTATCTAATTTTTCTTCGATGTAAAAGTGAAATCGATTGTAAAAGTGAGAAAAAATTCACCATCAAGGTGAAAAATTCTCCACATTTCTCCATCTTTTATTTGCTTTAATCTTGTCTTAAGTCAAGAAGTCTCTGATCTGTTAGTTCAATTGATAACATCAAAAAAATATATGAATAACACATTTACGAATTATGACCAACTCATGCAGTCAATATCAAAAATACTTTTTAAAAAATTAATTCAAAAACTTTGATAAAAATATTTCTCCGAGTTTTTTTCGTTTTTGACCAATTGACAAAAAAATTCCTCCAATAGTGATCTCGTGATGGAGAAATATTTCCAAGATAGATATAAAACGAAAAAAATAATAATAATATTCTATGCATTTTATAAATTTAAAAAATATTAATTCATTAGTTTTAATTAAATTAATTTATATAAAAAATTTAAATATTATATTTAAAAGGGTTGTGCCATAAATACATTGTTTATATTAAATATAAACTTACAAGTTGACAGAGGAAAGTCAACAAGTCTTCCAAGTCTTGTTACTTTTATGATTCAAGACAAATAACAACGTTAGTCCCTTGGACATAAAATAAGTACCAAAGACAATAAGACACAAAATAAATGATAATACATTTATTTACTGTCAATTTATTATTATTATTATTTTCAAACAATACGTAATAAGTCAGAGAGTAAATTTGTTCTGGACACATTGTGACATATGGAAAACGACTGATCGTGACTCAGAAATACAAGTTGGTATGTGTTATTGTATGAGTATATATCTATATGTATATAATATATACCATTATAATACATGGTATTTTAAAAGTTGACACAACGATCGATAGTATAGTAGAAGACGACATATACGATGACAAAAGCCAACCACAACTGAGGGTAGTTCATCCCCTATCAATAAAAATTCTCTTTCAGTAAAATAAATTTGAATATATAGATTTTCAAAAAAAAATTATAATAAAACTTTGTATTATACATTATTTAATTTGTTTTAAACAACAATTTACATTTTTTTTTTTTTTTTATTATTATACATTAATTGAACAAATTGAATTTAACATACAAACTTATGTGATTATAAAAATAACCACAATATATGTCTCTTTAACTATATATATATTTTTTTATTTTTTATTTATTATAAAATTGATTTTCAATTAAAAAATATCTGCAGTAAATATATATATGTTTAAAAAAATAGTATACCATACGATAACGAGGTAAAAAGAGGAAACAACCAGCAACTTTAATTGTCCATTTAACGAGTCAAGTAGCAATTAGTAATGGGATTAATTAATTTTAGTTGGTAGCATGACCTTGTTACAGTTGTGAGAATAATTTCAAAATATAATATAATAATAATGACAATACAAATTAACATGTGTATAAATATTGATGTCAAAATAACATAAATCTAGTTTGTGATCAATCTGAAAGTCATTTCTCAATGCATTATTCAACTGACTTAACCGAGATATTTACTTGTCATCTGTTTTACCCCATTTTCCTCCTCTTTCATTTCATGTCTTTGTCAGTTATGTCGTATTGTTGTTGAGTGACTTTTGTGTAGATTCATCATCACATCAACACAATATGCTCATCCTATTCTATATGAAATATACCCCCCTCATACCACCACTTATAAAGATGAAAACAGTATATTTATTCAAAAGTAATGCACACGAACAAAACTACTTTTGATGCTGCTGTTCTCATCATCTTTGAATCTTTGAATTTACTTTATATATATATTTATATATTATGATAAAATCAACCCTTGAATTCGTATGTACGCAAACATATTCAATTAATTTCAAAAGAAAAAAAAATATATGTATATATATATATATATTTTTTTTTTATCATCTAAAAGCCAAATGAGTTCTTCTTGTTGACTTAAATAAAAACCCAAAACATTTTTTTATATTAGTTTTTTTTAAAAGAAGCTTACCAACGTTATATTTATTTTTTTTTTTTGCTTATATTATATTAACAAGTTAAAAAAATGTATTTTTCTTTTGAAAAATATTTTTTACAAATGATATTTTAATTTACTGAAATATAAATAAATAGATTATATTATAAATTAATAGATTCTGTAAATATTTTTGCTCAATTTTGAAAATTGAGCCATATGGCTATTAGTATTAATTGATTCAGTAATATAAGTTTTATTCAATTATGTTAGAAATAATTATATGAGCAATAAAATCAACAAAAAATTATTGGCATAAAAAAATTATGATGTAAAAATATTGTCACTGCAGTTGTAATAAAAGTTTTATTCATCGTAAAAGTATGTTTTTTAACGTTCTGACATTTTCTACGAATTTTAAATATATTTGCGAGAAAAAAACATCTACAACAAAAGAGCTCATGCCCTAAAATAAAATAAAAAACTATAATGTTTCCACAAAAAAAAATTTATTTGTTATTAACGTCAGTTTTTTAAGTATTTAATTATAATATTAATTATTAACGATCTTGACTTTATAACACAGTGAGAAAAATATGTTAAATATACTAAAAATGTAAAAATGTAAATATTAAATATTAAATGTGACATTTTTAATACTCTTGAATAGCAAAATAGGTCTACATTTTTTTAAATATCAAACTTAATATATTTTTTTTTATCGTTTGTTTAAAAATACAAAATTAAATTACTTTGTAGAATAAATTAAAGAATTATTATTCATTATTATTCATATTATACTAAAACTATATAATAAAAATTAAAAAAAATTATTTTATAAAAATCATTTCTCTAGTCAAAATTAAATTTACAACGAATAATTTGATAAATATATATTTCAACATGTATCGATGGTTTTATGTGAAGAAAAAATATTTTGTTATGATAAAAATAAAGTTAATAATATTTATAATTTTAACAATAATTTAAACTGAAAAATTTCATCACTATCTTTTTTTTTTTTTTTTTTGAGTCAACATAAATTTGAAGAAATCAATTAATTCTTTGACTCATAAAAATCAGAGGGAAATAAAAATTAGTTACAATCAACTTTAACTCATCAAGTTTATTGTTAGAAAGTTTAAAAAAGAAAAGAAATTAAGTTTTTATTTGAATAGGTCTATTATATATAGTTATATACATATATATATCCTACAACCACCCTTAACCGATCGTTATCGTTATTTTAACACCCAAAGGATCGTATATTTTTTCTTTTTTTTAATTTCATTTTTATTCTTCTTTCAACTATTTTTACTATTACTATTACAACTTTTTTTTTTTCATACATTTCATTACTTCAAATCACTACAACTATTTTGGTTTCACACTTAAATTTTTTCTACATCAATCGCCTTAAGAAAAATAATATAAAAATTATTAGAGTGAAAGAAAATTTGATTATGTTTGAGGGTGTGGAATTGAGTGGAAATATTTTTAAAATTTTCCTTTTACGTCTTTATTTTTTTTTTTTTTTTTTTATAGTCAAAATAAAATGTATCGTTATTTTTGTAGTAGAAAGACCTAACTACTATTTTTTTAGAAAGTTTTATTTTTTTATTAATAGTAAAAAAAATATTATGTGTGAAAAGTTATCAACTTTATTTTCTCTTCATTAATTTTTCATTACATAAAAGTAAAAATATTTGAAATAGAAAAAGCCAGTAGTTCCATAGAATTGTTTTGGTGTTTAAATCAATAAAATGTATCTAAACAATAAACAAGATTCTCATTGAATAAGTGAATTACTTTTTCAATTTGGATTTTAAGTTTGATAAATTTCCCATTTTTATTTTAATTGTTATTTAGTATCTTGGTCATTTTATTACTAAAACAACTGATAAAAAAAAAAGAAAAGAAAATTATACACTTTTAACAATTGCATGAATAAAATATGACAATATTAGGGCAAACAATTCAAAATATTTAAAGGTACAATATAGAAAATAAAAAAATAAATAAATAAATGTTAAAGTCTGTAGAGTGGAAAATGTAAAAGACAGGGTGTGTTGTATTGTATAGTTTTATAGTTTGTTTTAATACGCATATATAAAAAAATAAAAGTAGACAGAAAACAAACTAAACGGAGCGCATCAACGGAGACGGATAAACGAAACGTGACCCGGGAATACTATGAGATAACGGAGTGGAAATGAATACCAGGGACGAGCCACCATAAATCCAGACATACTGCGACGTGTTTCTTTTTTTCACCTCGTTCCGTCCGATATCTCGCTAATTGTTCAGACGGAAATACACATGGATATACCAAATTATACCTATGAAACGAGTTACTTTAAATATATACTATATAATAAAAACAAATGTACAATACACATATAGTATTCATTTAATTTTTATTTGACGTCAAAGTAAATTGAGATTTGAACGTTTAAACCAAGCGAAACAATTTGAAAATTAAATTTTTATTTTTATGTATTTTTAGATATATTTATCAATTGTATTTTTCATTTGTCATTTATATTATTTTTCAAGTGAAACTTCTTTACTGAGGGTATAGAAAAAAATTTACATTGACACAAGTATAACGGTCGTTGTAACGGTCGGTGTTACGGTCGTTGTAACGGTCAGTGTAACGGTCGGTGTAACGGTCGGTGTAACGGTCGGTGTAACGGTCGGTGTAACGGTCGTTGTAACGGTCGGTGTTACGACATAGTCAAGCGACATATCCCCCCTTAGTGCTCAAGCGTTCTATAGAAGTTTCACTTCCACTTCGCGCGTACTCATTACACATCCAAATTTTTAATGAATATTATTTTGTTTTTTTTTATTTAAACTTTTTTATGTATAAATGTTTGAAAAACTTTCAAAATCGTTTGGCAAACTAAAAAAAAGATTAAAAATTCAATAAAATATATATTAAATATTGAAAAAATGTCACTAAATTGAAAAAACTTTCTTACGTTCGAAAAAATTTGATATTTGTTAAAAAAAAAAAAATGATAAAAATACGCGTAATACTTAAAAGTGAAATATTTGTTATTTTTTTTTTGTCTTTTTTATTAATTTTCTACTTTAGTTTACTGTATAATTAATTTTATAATAAAATTTAAAAAAAAATATAAACTTATTATCTTGCCGCAAATAAAAACTGTAGCTTGTTTTAAACAATTAGTTCAACTACGTCAAGACTTTGTCCAAACAATTTTTTTTAGTTTTTTATTCTTTAGATCTACTCTCTTACTTGCATCAGCTGCATAATGCAATTTTATCTTTCACAACCCAATTGTATACGAGAAAATTTTTAATTTTTTTTTAATTTTTAAATGTCCCAGACAAAATAAAAGAAACTTTATGCTTCACCCGTATACTCATTATTATCATAGATCAAAATGACAAAAAAAAATTATAATTCAACAAGTATAAAATATAGAAATATTTAAATAAATAATATTAATAATAATTTACAACAAATGTTTTAACAAAGTTTTTATAATTTAACGAGTTAATTTTTTATTCTTAACATGATTATAACAAAAATCTAAAATATTGGAAGAATTTTTTTTTTTTACTCGTCGAGTTTTTTTTTTGACACGCAAACACTCGAGGGATGTTACTGAACCCTTTGGGTTTTTGTTTTTAATTTATTCTGTTTTTTGAAATAAAAAAAAAAAAAAAAGCATGCGTGCCTCCAGCAATTTACAATCATTATCAAAGTCTAAATATTATAACTCGCAAGTTTTGTTTACTTATTTATTTTTCATCATAAAAATATGATCTTTTATACCAGAAAATATTGAACTTTTTTTTAATTCATTTTAATATTTTTTAAATAAATAATTGTCCAATTACTTACTGATGTTATATTTACTCAATATATGTATCCCAAAAAAATTTTTGATATTTTCTACTAAAAATTATAATAAGAAAAAAAAATAGAAAAAAATAAAACAAATTAAAATTTATCACAAATAAACGCACTTGTAAATAATATTTAGTTAAATTCACTTGATCAAACACTGTGTTAATAGTCACACACTCAAATACACATGCATTTTAATTGAATAAATAAATTTAAAATAACACTTTTTGTTTATCAACAAACAAAATTTTTTAAAAAATTTTACTTCAAATAATAGATATGAATATTAATGAAATTTTATTTTTTATTTTTATGGATATATATATATATAGGAAAACAGGTGTTCACTTGACAAGCGTGTACGTGTAACTGCTATGTAGAAAAATGGAATAACTGTTAGGGGTTGTTCATGAGGGTTGAGGTTGTGGGGTGATCATCTAGACATATATACAACTACTACTGCAAGTAGAGTAAAACTGGCAAAAGGAAATCACAAGATTTATGCGCATGTCTGTTATATATAATTCATAGATTATTTATTATTATTTTTTTCAATTTTTAGTTTAAAGCATTATAAAATACTTAAAATTTTTAAATCAGAAAGTATTTTTTAATTTCTGTCGATTTACTTTAATTTACTAAGGAATTTAAAAATTTGACTGCTTTGGTAAAAAAATTGTTTAAAAGTTTTTTTATTATTTTTTTAAAATTGGTCTATTTAAAAGAATAGGATGAAGAAAGTTTTTTCAGATCTCTGAATATAAGTTCATTTAATAAAAGCTAACCAGTTATTTTTACTAGAAAAATAAAAATTCGGAGAAATTTGAAAATATTACAGAGAAATATTTTCATTTTAGATGATCTGTTATTTATTAATAAAATTCTTGCTGGAAGTTAGCCAAAAAAATAATTATATAATCAATTATGGTAAACTAATAAAAGATTAATTAATAATTTGATAAGCACAATTAGATTTTGATGGTTGCTAGATGTTAATTATTCAATTAAAAAAACAATTATAAACGAAATATTAATATTTTAATTATAACGCATGCGTGTACGTCATAACAAATTTATTTTACTCATTTATGTAATATTCAAAAATTAGGCTAGATGTACATAGAATGTGCATAGAATGATGAAATTTGATATAAATATTATGACATCAAATCATATATCTACCATAAGAGTTGTTTTGATAAAAAGTTTTGTTAGTATCAATAATTATATTTTGTTATAAATTGATAATTTTTTAACATGCGAGTTT